>SCDZ01001058.1:0-14896 GCA_004143845.1 Drosophila lacertosa | reverse complement strand
ATATATATATATATATATATATATATATATATATATATATATATGTAAATGTATATATTATTTCTCTTGTTCGCTTTAGCGCGTTTTTTCTGCACTTCGGCCTTCTGTTGCTTTTGCCTGGCATTTATTTATTTACTCGCACTTGTCTTGAACTTTAACAAGTTTTTATGGAAATTATTTATGGAAATGTATGTTCGTATGGGGCGAGCACTTGACGGGGCAACGATGGGGGCCCAGCGGCGACTGCCTGGCAACTCTGGCCAACTCTGTCTAGCACAGCCAAGGTCGGGCGGACTTCAATGGGCTTGGATAATTTGCAATTTGTCTTGGCATATTAAAAGTATTCTTGCGTAAGGAATTAGATAAGAGCAGGCAGTAGCAACTTGGCTGCCGGCCAGTTTTGAGCTGTCCAAGCGCAAATGTTAATCATACGCAACGTTGTACGCACAGCGGCGACACACACAATTAGAATTTGTGGTTGTCTAAGAGCGCAAAACTGTAAGTACTTAAGGCAGCTTAATATAATTAAATATTTAAAGTACATGCACACCAACCACACACACACACACACAGATACACACGGAGTTTGCCTAATAACGTTTTAATGCATTTGACAAAATGTAACTGCATACTTGCAGGCGCAACGGCAACGCTCATTAAATGCAGCAAATCAAAGCATCGTCAACGTTGACATCAACAGCAGCAGCAACCGCAGCAACAACAATGAGTCCGACTAGAAACTGCTCAACGCTCGCCTGTGCATTAACGCATTAACAAGTCAGGCAAAACCAACTTTCAAATACGCTTTTGATCTTAACTTAAGCCAATGGATCTCCCTTCTTTGTGTCTTTAATCATCCATCAGATCCATCCATCATAAATATTTAAAATAAACCCAAATAAATTTTTATAGATTTTTAATAACATAGCATATAAAATAAATGTCTGAATTCATTAATATTATATGATTTAAATATATGTACATATACTATACAATATTCAATTTATTTGTAAGACTTTTAAAAATATATTTAGTTCTTCTCCTAATTGCCTTTTTTTTAATACATTCTAACAGGGCAATAAACAAAAATTAATGTCAAATCTACTAAATGTACTTAATGGAAGTTCGTCTATGCCCCAATTGAGGCTAGTGTATAGCTTTTAAGTGGCCAAAAGTGCAACATGGTCAGAGGGCTGGCAGGCGAAGGACAACAAGAGGACACAACTTTCTACTGTTATGCGTAGTCAGACTCAGCTCCAGGTCCAGTGCCACAATAACAATATAGACCTCCTCTCACACACACACACACACACAGGGATGCAGATACACACACACTTAAATTACCTGGAGGGAATTTTATGAGTATCGTCGAGCAGCACTTGAAAGTTTAACAGACGCTTCCTGGCGTTGCCACAGCCGCAACCTCAGCGATGCTCAGCAAGGACGAGCTGAAAGCTGGAGCCAACGAAGGCGAAGGTAAAGCAAAGCAAGCGCAAGGACAAGAACGAGGACGAGCAAACCAACTGGAGCCCCTACTCATGTGTGCGTTGTGTGTGTGTGCGTGTGTGTGTGTGTGCTAATTGTGTGTGCAACTTGTTGCATCAACGTCCTGGCACTGTTTTCGACACTCACACACACACACACACATATATGTGCGCAGGATAGCCCTTTGCAAATGCACTGTGCTGGCAACTGCTGCTTTGTTTGCAGACAGGCACACACACACACACACGCACACACACAGGACTTGTTGTTACTGTGCTTGCCTCTAAGTTACATTGTAAATGTTAGTTTTGTAATTAGAAAATTTTCTAACCAGCTAACGAATGTGATAAGGCGCTGTCAACATTTGGGCCATGCAAAAGGGGGCTTAGAGGCGTAAAGGTTAAAGCTCGCTCACACACACACACACACACACACACACACACACACACACACACGTATTTATATGACATTTATAAGCTGAAACTTTTTTCATAAGCCAAGTGAAGAACGCGCATGCAAAAAGTTGCCAAGCAGGCAAAAAAAAAAAAAAAAAAAAAACAAAAAAAAAACTAGAGCCCAAAAAGAACAGCGAGAAAAGGCGAACATTAAAAGGCATTAAAAGCGTAACGTGGCATTAAAAATCTCAGCGAGCGTTGCCGACACATAAATCAATTTACAAAATCAAACTTCAAGCCAAAAGTTATTCCTCGGTTTCAGTTTCAGTTTCAGCTCAATTGTCGAAATCCCAAACCGGAGCGCCATAACTCATTAGCCAGCGCTGCTCAGGTCGGATCGGATCGGACCAGACCGAGTCGGGTCGAACTAAGTCTGGCCTGGAAGCTGACGCGCTGCTGCCAGCACGTGATTGACTGCCAGCAATGAGTGCATCAAGCAAAGGTTGAAGATGCGCGCCAGCATTGACATGGACACGGCCATCGCCATCGCCATCGCCGTCGCCAGCAGCACCGATTGCCCGTGGACGATGGCTACTCGTTATGTGAAGGCCTTTTGCGTTCGCATTTGCATTCGCATTCGCATTTGCGTTTGCATTTGCAGCAGCTGCAGCAATTTAACGGAAGTTGCAATTTGCATTTGCAGCTTGACCAGAATTACCCCGGCGACGGTCACGTACGCTGACTTCGGTCTCGACTTAGCTGGCGCCATTTCTGATTTGATGCCGTCGACGCAACCAATGCGGCGTATACGTAATAAACAGACGCCGCGACAATAACAACGGCGACAACTGCCCTGAGGCAAATTGGCATTGTTTCCAACTAAATATAAAGTGCTCGCGTTAAGTCTAGACATTAAGTATATTATATAAATATTTGTACAATAAATTTAAAAACAATAAAAAGAAACTTTTTTGTATTATTAGAATAAAATGATATTTAAGTAATAATCGGATTTCAGTTAGACTGTTTGTTGTATTGTCAAAAGGTGCCTTAGTTATATATATATATATATATAATATATAGCCCAGTCTAGTTACGTATATTTTATAAACAGGGTATGATTAAATGCATTGCTCAATTGAATGGGAATGGGTTTTCTTTTGGCATTGGTTTTATGGGCGCCGGCGATCGCCTGCGGGTTTTCAATTTTCCGCCAATGTTGCGCTTTCTGTGTGTGGCTTTAGATGCATATTGGATGTTTGAGGTGACGCTTTGCGTAATGCGCTCGACTGGCCGCCCGTTTTTATGGGCCATTTCGGGCGTTTTGGCCATTTGTGATTTGTAATTAGATTTGCAGTCGACAGTAACTGCGCACAGAAGCTGTTCGGAAGCATTCCCGGCCAGCGTTGCACAACAAAGTGCGCGGCGGGACACCTCGTAAAACGGCACTAACAATTGAAAATTCATTAGAGACGACGACGGCGACGACGACAACTGGCAAAAGGCAAACGGCAAATGTGAAAAACGGCGAAATGGCAATTGGCAATTGGCAAATGGCAAATGGCAAATGGCAAACGGCGAACAGAAAAGCAAGCCACAATACATACTTGCAACTTGTCGAAACGGTGCACGCACAAAAAGCCCAAAAGCTAATTAGCCAAAACGTTAACGGCTAACGATAGCCGAGAGCCAGAGCTATGAAAAAGGTTCTTCTAATGACCCGCTGCATAAAATCGCAACTCCAAACTGTTGACTGTAAAAGCCCCTCAATGTTAACAACACTCACCACATTGTATAAACGCTAAACATGCAACACTTAACGCCACATTTGGAGGTACCTCCATGTGGCAGACAATGCAAGCATTTAGAAAATATTTACTCACAAGCAAAAATGGAGATGATCTTTTCTTCTATATTTTTACTTTACAATTTATATACTTATAAAAGATGTTTAAGCATTCATTTATAACAATAATGTTTATAGCTTAGACCAGGGTATGCGGCAGTCTCTCATTTGCACTATTTAAGTTTAAGTTTTTATTGTCTTTTTCAGTGACAAAAACTTTAATAATGGATTAAATGACAACTTATCGATAAGCAGCGATAAGCGGAACAGATACCAGATAAGCACCCAAACTTGACTGCAGCTCTCAACTATATACATACATACATATAACTACTATATATACATGTTCATATAGGCAGAATACAAAGAAGGCGCGCACAGGAAATAATTTTAAAGCGAATAAAAAATACCAAAAAAAAAAGAGAAGAGAGTGAAAGAAAAAGAAGCCAAACGAAACGAACACTAAACCAAACGAAACCAAAACGAAAGCCAAGGAAACATTTAAGAAACTTTACGTTTCGGTGGCACGTTTGAATTGCAAGGGGCAAGGGGGCATGTGGCTGAGGTTGAGGCTGCGGCTGCGGCTGCGGCGGCTGACTGGCAGTGGCAGAATCGGTTATAGTAAATGCAAGGGCCAACCAGGTTCAGGTTCGGTCTTAGCCGCCAGCCAAAGCGAAGAAAACTAACTTCCAGAAGTTATTCAGTTCGCATAACGATAAACGCCCATCGTTTTATTTTGATTTCGCGCCCGCTGCCGCCCCAAACCGCAAACCCAAAACCGAATATACTTATACTATATGTACATATACATACACACATATATATATATATATACATATTTGTTTGTAAGTGTGTGTTTGTGCTCAGTGTACGTGTCTGCGTTTCCAGATATGATATTATGTTTATGGCTGCTGCCTCAGTTGCCATTTGAATTGCACTTCTACTACACACAAGCTGCAATTGCTGCTCTTATACCCTAAAGCATAATTCGAATGAGGTATATAGAAAGAGTTAACAACTTACGACTCATATATACATATTTATATTTTTTTATATTATTATTATTTACAATATATCTAGACGACAATAATTACACTTGTTAAGGCAGGGATATTTTTGTTTGAAAAGGAAATTCTTTTTTTAGTATGAGCATGTAAAAGATTCTATCAATTTATTTAATTTTACTTTAATACAAAACATTTGTACAAATATATTTCTAAATTTCACAATTCTTTCTAATTAAAATCAAAGACTAGTGAGTAATTTTATAGTTATAACGAACAATTATCTGCAGGCAGTCACCGATTCTTTATTATCTCTATAGAAAAATGTAATATATCCATTCAATTATGATAACAGTTTTCTAATTCCATCTAACTTATTTTGGCAAGCAAAAACTTTTGTCTTTATTAAATTAATTAACCTTTTTTAAATCCTTTGTAATCTACTGAATTTATTCTAGAATAAAATGTTAAAAAGAAGACAATATTCCAGTCGAAAGCGGGATATGAAGCTATGGCTAAAACAACCTTTGTGGCTTTAATTTTAACTATAAGCATACTAAAAGCTAAAAAAAATAAACGAATTATTATAAATAATGTTATTTAAATACCATAGGACAAAGTTAATTTCACCAAATCTAAGTCTTAATCTAGGTTTTTTTCTTGTATTCTTTTTTGTTTTATATATGTTCATATATGTACATATAGGGTATGGGAAAAGTTGTGTCGTCACTAGAAGGCAGCTGATTTTATTGTTGTTGGCGTTGTTGTTGCAGTGAAAATTGTTTGCGTTGTTTCGTTGCCTCCACCACTCAAACCGCAACCGCCCGTAATCACGCCGCGTGCTGCTCACGTAGCGGCGCGGTCGAGAGCGGGTCGACTGGTCCCGGCCAGAGTCGAGACCCCAGTCGCCAGTTGCCCGTTGCCAGTTGCCAGTTGCCAGGCCCCAATGCCATAGCTGCAAGCTTCGAGCTGCATGCTGCAAGCTAACCATAGTCGATGCGGCGGGGCACGTCGCGACTGCGGCGGCTGTCGTTGCCATTTTTACCTTCACTTCAATGAGGACATTCAGCGCACGTTAGTTTTGCGCTCCGACTCTGGACACAGCTTCTGTAGTTGTTATTGTTGTTGTTGTGATTATCATTATATCTGCAAGATTACCAATTATTTGTTGTTGCTGTTGTTGTTGTTGTTGGCCGCACTATGCGCACTCCTGTTTTGCCAGTCTCTCTTTCATTCGTTCAGTTTGAGTGTTTGTGTCTCTTTCTGCTTGCTGGTTATTTTTTATAATTCGCGTTAATTTTTCTTTTAAAATGAAATTGCATTGGTGCAGCAACAGCAGCAACTCCAATTCGCAGCAAACTTCCCGTCCCGCAACGTTGTTGCCTCGATTATGTCAGTCGTGTGTTGCCTCCTCTTTGATGTTGTTTGATGCAACACAGCAACTTGCAACTAGGCCCATTCATTCAGCTCGTACATCCTCGTACTCGTACTCTTTCCTACCTGTAATAGTCGGAGCCGCGCTTCGTTTCGGTTCGGTTCGGTTTCGTTCCGTTTTCGTTCATTGAACTGCTCGACGAGCGTGTCGCACATTTTGGCCACTGGTCTTCAGACCTGAGACCTCTAAGCCATTTGTTTAGCCAGCTTTTCCGACCTAATGTCGTCTAAATGCCCAAACGATTATTATTAGTTAACTATCAGTAACATTTGTATTAAACAAAGTGCAAGTGTTCTTTCAATTTGAACTTTAAATTAAACTCTTGTAAAATACGCTATTTAATATAATTTATTTTAATTTATTTTTTCAACATACAGGGCAACTTTTCAGTCGACATGTCTAGCCAAAAGTTTGCTCAGCATGTTTTTATTACTTCGTGTTGATGGGCAAAATGTATTTTGTCATTATTGCCATAAATAAATATTTGAATTAACGAGAGCCGGCGACAATGGCAACTTGCTGATGGTGATGACAACAACAACGGCAGCAACTACATACATAAAAATAAAAAATAATAATAACAACTATGGACATTCATACGATATGCACACATATGTAAATACATATACTTACATACATGCATACATGCATGTGCATGTATGTATTTATGTGTTGTGTATATATGCATGTATTTGGGCTGTTTCTTTAATTTTATTAATATTGTTCTGTTGATGTTGCTGCTGCTGTATGTTGACATACATATAAACATGCATATTTTTTGTGGCAATTATTTTTGATTTTTTTTAACTGCATTTTTTCTTTGATTTTTTTCATGTTGTCCCCGATATTGTTGTTGTTGTTGTTGTTGTTGTTATCGCTGTTCCATTTATAATAATAATAATTTTACGCCTCTGCTGCTACAGTAAATATTTGCCATTTTAAGCATATGCACATCAACTTCATTTTGTATTTTTTCCATTGGTTCGATATTTGTTTTCGCATTGTACTCAGCCAGTGCAAACAGCTCGTCAATATTATTTAATTTTAAATTGCTTACTCTTCTTCTTACATGATAGTCTTCTTCTACAATTTACTGTTTAAATTGATGCATCATATTGAGTTAATGTATTTGTACAGCGCAATACAAAGTATATGTTATATATTTATATACATATATGTATGTACATATGTTAATAATTTTCATCTGTTCATGTATTTCGTGATTTCATTGGATTTTTAATATATATAATTAATGAAATTATCGTTACATCCTCTCTCTCTATCTCTCTCCCTCATTAGGTGATAGAATTAAAGATTGCTGGAATCAGAAAACTACAAATGAATTTGAAGAGTTCGTTAAATTCAAAAGCTTCTTATATATATACTAAAATTAAAAGTGGAGAATTCAATTGAAATGGAGGTAATTGTCTGACAAACATTTTGATGGCTTGGCAAGTGGCGCGCATTTAAAATCAAATTGAAATTAGCATAAATAATTTTTTATAATTTTTAAAATTCATAAAACATCAACCTCGTGTTTAAGAGTTCAATTGACTGCAAACCAAGCTGAGTGAACAATTTGTATAGAGTATTGTTGTAGAACATATGTATATGTACATATACATACATAATCATATATTTAATGCAGTTTGTGACAAACTGATCTCCTTTGACAGGGCTTTTAAAGCATCAACCGCAAGTTGACGTCCCCTTGCATATGGTTATGGCTGTACATATGGCATGTAAATGTGGCATGTTATGTTAAATCGCACGCACACACTCTTACACTCACACACACACACGCACACACACTCTCACACACAGCTATTCTATTATGTGTGCGTCCGCTTGCATGAGATTAATTTATAATTACTTTATTACTTAATAACAAAACCATTCATGCTGCTAAAGTTATTAAAAGTTTAAATTTATTTTATTTTTTTTAAATATTTTAAAATTCGTATAAATTATTATTACTTTAATTTCCAATTGATATTGACTGCAAGTCATAAAATATTTAAATTTAGAAAACGGCCAATTCAACCCATAAACTTCTGTTGCATTAATCACGCCGATATTTTGATTGCAATCTTGGCTAAGTACGACAAATCAGACGTTTGACACAAACGGACAAAAAAAAATATATATATGTATATATATACATAGTATATGACAAAATGGGGATCGGGGTGGGAGCGAAAAAAAACTAGAGAATTAAAATGCAATATTTTATGAGATTTATGAGTTTTGCATTTTAATTGAATAGATTTCGATAGTCCGGTTTTGTGACTGGCCGAAGGCTCGCCAGCGGCTGCCAAGCTCGATTGTGATGTGGGCGTGGCAAACACACACACACACACACACACACAGGTACACACCATATGCATTCGCAATCAGTTAATGGAATCTAATAAACGTGCGCGTATCTTACGGCCGCATCTAATCGCAGGCGCACGACGACGACAGCAGAGGGCGCTGCTTGACGAAAGGGAGGGAGGGAGAGGAGGGGAGGAGTCCAACGGCTACCGGGTCCCAGTCCCGGCACCGATGTCGACGGTGTCGATGCCAAAGGCGATGCCTCGCATACAGCCACAAATACTACTGCCGGCAGCAAGGCCGCCGCCGACGCTGCTGCTGCTGCTGCTGCTGCTGCTGCTGCTGCTGCTGCTGCTGTTGCTGCTGCTGCTGCTGCTGCTGCTGCCATTGCCACTGCCACAGCAGCAACCACTGGCAGAGCCACCGCCAAGTGGAGTGGGCACCCTGTAATTAAGTCACACAAAGCGAACAGTGAAATAAAGCAACAACCAGCAAAGTGGCTTAAACAGCACAAAGCCAATCGTTGAGATCGGCGCATATTTCTCGGATTCAAAATGTCAACAGCAAACAATTCGACTCAATTCATTCAATTCTTAGTTGTTGTTAACAATAGTTTATGCTTTGATTATCATTTATCGAACTCATAGTGAAATAAAGTGATTTAACTCTAAAAGTAATAGATAATAATTGGCTACTAATCTTTTTTTTTTTTGTTTATTTTATAGCTTGTTTACAAACTTTTTAAACAAGATTCTAAACTTAAAAGTTTTCTAAAAGATTGGTTAGCTTTTAATTTATATTAAAATATATTTTATATAAGAAGTTAAATTATAATTTATTTTAAATAGATTTACAACAGAATCCAGTTGACGATAAGTTGGTCGGCCTCATTAAAGTATTTCCACTAAGAATATTAGGCTTAAAGGGAAAAGCATTTGTTTCCCTTGCCAATCACAAAGAAATGCAATTTTGACATAATGTCCCCCGGGGACATTTTCCCGCTGTGAAAATCAGTTTATAAATTAATTTTGTGCTTCAGTTTCAGATTTTTTTTGTGTTTTTTTTTTCGGTTAAATGGCTTTGCCTGCAGTTAATTAGACTGCCACTAAAGTAAGGAAATTCAATTTCAAATTTCAATATTAAAAATATTTTAGAAATTGCCGGGAAATGCATTTTATGGTTATTGTTGTTGTTGTTGTTCTTTTTTTTTAGTTAGTTTTTCCTGCCTATGACAATTTTGTGAGACTTTTGACGCGAACGGTTTTCGTTGATTTTTGATGAGATTTTCCGCCACTCTTCAGCTACAATATTTTCCACGTTTTTTCACGCCATGAACTGCTCATTAAACACACACATACACACACACACACACACACACACACACACACACACATAAACACATACACACAGAGTTAGCTACTGTGTGCATTGTCTGTTGGGTCGCATCGCTTTTGCTGTCGCTTGAAGTGTCAGTTTTGTTTCGTGTCCGCGTCAGTCAAGTCGCCAACAGTTTTGGCGCCCTCCGCGGGACGCGGGCGCCCAAAAAACCAACAAGCGGGACAGGCTAACAAACAAAACAAACTATGCACGATTTTGGGCCCCTCAAATGGAGGCGGGGCCGGGGCTGGGAGAGGCGACCGCCGACACTCCAACTAACTAACCAACTGTCGCCTGTCCCCCAGCCCAATGCATCTCATCTGGGCAGCTGTCTGTCTATCGGGCTGGCTGCCATTTGTTTACTGGGGCTGTCCATCTTTTTGTCACGAGTGCCGTCTGCCACGCCTACAAAGGCTCGAAATTAGTTTGGCAGTCGGGCCACAGGTCGCACTGTGGGCGCAAATACATTTTGCTTTTAACTTGTCGCCTTCTATTTTTATAAATAAAACACAGTTGTTGAGTGGAAAGTTCTTCAGATCGAAGCACAGTCAATTTATTTTTATTTTTTCTTTGGTTAAGAACGAATTCAAGCTGGGCTTAAGAAAATATATATAAAGACATATTTATAATTTTAGTAAAAACTTTAATGAGGCTTTGCACACATTTATTATTAAAATTCGCCTCACTGTGTTTTCGTTTGCCTGTTAATTAGCTCAGTTGGAAAAGGCGGCGGAAAATCTATTCGAAGCTTCATTTTAATTTTTTTTTTACGCTATTTTCTTTTGTTTGTTTGTTTGACTTAAAGATGCAAAGGCGATAAAAGCCGAGGCGAGGGCATCATAAAGCGCAACAACAACAAGAACAACAATAAAATCAACAACAAAATCAACAACAAGAACAACAACTGAGGCGAGGTCGCGTGGGTCGAATGGTTGGTCGGGGTCCTGGGCTGGCTTATCGGCACCGAGACCATCTCAATGACTTACTTAATCACATAGAGCAAATCTGGTTACAGGATATCCGCCGTGCACGGAGGCCATCAACATCAACAGGCGTTGACGACAGGACAGGACCTTTGGCAACAGCAACAACTACACTCACAAGCACACACACATAGAGGCGCGCACGCACGAGCGGAAGGTCGAAGGACTAAGGACGGAAGGACTAACAGGCCGGAAAGGAGGCACACACAAATTGAAGCTCATCTACTTAACGCGGCTCGCTCGCGGCTGCCAACGTCGTCTGTGTCGCTGCGCTCATCGTGTTGCCATATCCTGCGGCACAGTTGTCGTCCTCACACCTCACACCGCACTCTCTCTCTCTCTGACTCTCTTTCTATCTCTTTCGCTTGCCTCTTAGGCTTTGTCAGTTTCTGTCGTTGTCTCTGTCCTGTTTGCAGCGTGTGCGTGTGCCGGTCTAAGGATAATCTTTGGCATAATTATTACAATGTCACCATGTTTCGCCTGTCGTCCTGTCCGTACGCCCGCCCGCTGGCGGCAGACTCGCAATTTTTCTGCTCATCGCCATCATCTCATTTATTGCTTGCGGTGTTTGGCACGTTCCCTTGTGGTTTACAGCGTGAAATAAGATTTTCCTATGGCCACGCACCGCACCGCCGACCAGGACCTTCATGTTCCTTGGCTTCCTCTTCTTTATTATGATTATTTGCGCTTGTGTGCGTGCTGCTCGCCCAAGTTGCCATGGTCAGCTCCTCTCAACCCAGCCCCCGCCCCAGCCCCCCACACACCCCTCCTCCTGCAATAATGGGCGGTGACCTGCAGCGTCAGCGCTAGGTAGAGATTTGGCTCCTGGTTCAAGTCTTCAGTCCGGATCCTTGACACTCGCGTCGTCAGCGTCGACATTTGACACTCGCACCGCCACTCACATCAATCCAACCCCGCCATCCGCCCCCGCCCCCGCCCCCACCCCTCCTCTGGTCCAGTTTGTGTCTGCGTGTTCACTTGTCCTTGTTGTCGTCGCTGCGGTTGCCACCAGAGAACAAATCTCAGTAGGCCATAAAAGGAAACGAAAAATATGAGAATAAGAAAATGAATGCCCATCAGTTAAAAACTGATTTGATTTATGCAATTTAAATCACAATCAAAATCATCTTTTGCTTTTTTCTCTCTTTCGATTATTTTTCTATTTTCCCTTATTAAATATAAAAATAATAAATTATGTGCGTTAGTTTTATGTTTAAGCTGAATGTAATCGGCACACAGCTTCGATTTAAATAAGCATTTAATTTAAGGAGAATAGCGAACACGAACTGACAGCGGACTGAGCTTAGGCCATGGCCAACAAATTGCCAGCAATAAGTCAGCAAAATTGAGCAACAACTGGCGCAGGTAACGAACCCAAAGAGCGACAGCTTAAGACCCTTTGCAGTTAATGCAAAGGCAGCAGCGGCAGCATTCCGATTTAAGATATCGCAGCAACAAAGCACCCGGAACCCATCACAGCTATCAAGCGGCACCCGCACGCGGCACTCAGCCGCTGCCTGTCCGAGCCTTGACAAATGATGATGAGCCGCACGCGCAGCAACCAGCAACAACCAGCAACAACAACAACAACACTCGTTTAAAGACAATGCCAGTGGCTTTGTATGCAAATCGCCGTTGACACTTGCCGCAGCAGCCGCAGCCACATCCCGTTTCCAGTTGCAATCTCAGGTACAAAGTGCAACCAGGCAGCGGCAGCGGCAGCTGTGTGTGTCTCACACACTAAGCTGTCGGCTTTAGCGACAAATCCGCTCGTCGCATCTCTTTACCAGCCCATTGCCCCTACACGCATACATATGCATATATGCATACACATATATATATATATATATATATATATATATATGCATAGTTGCTTATCAGTTCCCATCTGTTCCCTGTGGCCGCTTAATGTTTAATGCGCTTTTCGCATATCACACAAAATCCAGCAGCAACAACAACAGCACCATTTAAAACATTTACAACATTTCAGTTGCATTGACATTTTCGCACCTAACTCCGCAGGTCAATGAAATGTTCTCGGACTTTACCTACTTTTTACCCTCTTAATATTTAAGTACTTTAAAGTACACGCTTTTCATGCACTTAATAACTGCTCGCATTATTATAAAGGACAATTGATATAAACCAATAAGAATGCTCCGGCAACTTTAAATATTCTGCAACTAATTTTTATTTTTTAGTTTTACTTGTACATACTTTCCATTCGATACTTTAGAAGTTCTGTCAGGACAAAGGACTCGACTAGCTCGCTAGGTAAGAAGGGATTAAATCTCTGCAGGAAAACTCAGTTCAAACAGTTGCACGTGCAATAAACTTGGTGTTGCCCAAAAAAAAATAAATAATATATGAGTAAAGCCAACAACAAAGTGAAAACAAGAACATTCCGTTTTCTTATATTATATTACTTTTGAACTTCACAAAATAAAATATGCCTAAAAAGTTTTTGTTTTATCTTTATGGTTGTTTTTTTGCCCATTTTCTGTTGATCAGTTTTTGTTTAATTAAAAACTGCATTTTGATAATTTGCAGCAGAAAACGCCGAAAGCAAAACTAGCTGCAGTTGACAATTTAGTAGAGCTGCAAAATTCCGTGAACAATCAGCTAACAGCTAGCCATTTTAAAATAAATGATAAAAAAATGCATAAAATATGCACGTCAAATGAAATTCATTGAAAGTAAAAAAAGGCGAATTCCGATAGCAATTTCCTTCAAAGCGAACAAATATTTGCAAATATTACTCTATGCATTTGGAAATTGAGAGCAATATTTAACTATTTAACGATTCTATTATTATATTTATTGCACTAATTATGGGCTTCAGGTATCCCATATTTAAAATACCATATCAAAGAATCGTGAGCAAAGAACATTTTGTTGGTGTCAAGGGTCCTCCAGGAGCAGTTTTTTCAATCATAAAGGGTATTTGCAATCTGTCAGCGTTCACAGATTGAAATATTTTAGATAGCATATTGGAGTCTGCTCGTGATGAGTATTTGAATAATTTATGCTTTTACATGTAATTTAAATTGCAATTTTAATTTTTTTCCTATCCACCTTTTTTTTTCATTTATGGCTCAAATGAAGCAACAACCATTTTTATGACAGTTTGCCGCCTTCTTGCCCCGGCGTGATTGTGGAAGGACCTTCCATGACACCTCATCTGCATACAACAAATTGACGCATCAGCAATCCACTCACACACACATATACACATATACTATACATATATATAGTTATTCAATTATTTTACATGTAATCTGAAAATATTCTTGTTTGTATCTTAAAGTTCAACTTTTTATTTTAGCAATATCATAAACACATTAAATGAATACCCTGTAACAGGATTTCCTAATTTAAATACAAGCATGTTTACAACAATAAAAACTGTATTATGCTTATTTTGCAGTCGCTGTTCAATATATAAAGCTATGCGTGTTTATGTAAATACTTTCAGCTCTGTGCGCCATAATTTTCTATTAAAAATTTCTATTTAAATAAAAACAAATTGTGTGCATGTGTGTGTTTGTGTTTGTGTGTTGCACGAGAAATTATTTTAATTTTCAATAAAAATGCAAATATTTTATTTATAATTCAGTGCGAATTTTTATTTATTTTATATATTTTTTTTTTGCGCCGCCGCATTCAATATGTGCGGCACACACACACACACACACACACACACACACACACACACACACACACACACACACACACACACATTTGACGTTCAAATAAAATAGATATTGCAACACATTTGTCATTTAGCCCAGCAAACATTCCGTTGACTCTATCGCGGCTAACGGCACTTGCCAACTGCTGGCCAAAATTGTTCGCTGGGCAGCCGTTGACAATTTGACGGACATGCGGCAGCTGCCAAAATGACAAAGCGTCAATACGTCAATCCTTCAATCCGTATAGCGACGAGTCAATTAAAGCGCTTGCAATAACGAAGGACATCGAGCTGATATGATTACAGAAACAAGCATTTTTATATATATATATATATATATATATATATATATATATATATATAT
>SCDZ01001057.1:0-15662 GCA_004143845.1 Drosophila lacertosa | reverse complement strand
GCCAAGCTCTAACTCCACGTTTCCCTATACCTGTAACTTCTCTGAGTGGCAGTGTGTGCACTACCTCAATCAGTACAACACAAAATGATGGGGCTTAACAAAAATTTAACGCACATTTAGCACTTAGATTATTTTAACTTAGCATTACTCAGACAATGGACTAAGTTGAGTTAAAAGTTTGCTAATAAATTAAATTTAAGTTCTTGTAAATAATAACAGAATATTAAATCGTTTATATAAAAAAAAAGGAGGTATTCCATCTCACTAAAACTCGTTTTGTTCTATGTCCGTAAAGTAAAAAAAATCCAAGACAGAAGAGGGGGAGAAATTGTTTACAAATTAAAAAAATGCAAACAAAAAAAATTAAACTATATTTTATTTGTTCAAGTACTGCACTATCAACGTGTATATAAACAATTTCAATATCATTCTTAGCTTGTATATTAAAGCGCCTTAAACTTTTTACAAGGTATTGGTTGAAATAAGCTGTGACCCTTCATGCTTCATACCTCTCCATAATAAAAAATTAAAATGAAATTCAAAAAAAGAATGCAAAAAGCTTTAATAAATTAATTTTTGCCTTTTAAATAGCGAATATGATCCATTTAACTTCATATATTAAATTAAACAGTTTAAAGTTATGGAATTGTTTAGTTTATTAACAAGTCAAGTTAATCCGATTTCTGCGTGCCAATTACAACGAAATTATATGCTAAATTTAATGTTGATGGTGCACGAAACGAAAAACTGCCTTAAAAGCTTTGCAGCAGTGGTGATTAAACCCATGAAAGAATGTTAAGAAAAGGAAGTGATAATATATATTAATATTTTTTCCTAGCTCTACTGGCTTAATGGCAAAAGCAGTTGTTGGCAAACAGCGGATGACTAGCCATGATGAAACTCAGGCGTCATCCAACTCAAAACTAATTTATCTCATTTATCGTCAGTCGTTTTTACATTATTTTTTACATTATTTTAAATTGATTTATTATTATATTTATCATGTTCGTAGTTATTGATGCAACCAAATTACAATTTTAGGTTTCATAGCCAATACGAGAATATATAGCCACTAAGCAACTAAGAAGTTGACAGCGTTATCTGTGTCATAGAATACTTATATTAAATAATAAATATTCAAATTAAGTATTAAAAAAGTTAAACAAAACACAGCCGAAAATATTTAATTTTTTTAATTTTGCTCAGCAAATTCTAATTGTAGTCCTTATGTGCTCATTAGCAAGCACCTTAAGCCGGAAGTGAAACATAGCGCTGGAAAAGAGGTAGCTTGAGGCTGCATGGTTTTATCTCTCGCGGAAAATTTAAATTTCAAATTGTTTAAGATTTTAGATATAGTTTAATAAAATTTGTGATGAATTCTGAGAAATTAAATAAGCCACAAAAATTTCAATCAAAAATGACTTGATAATTGGCAAATATTACTTGAAAGAAAACCAAAAAGTAAATAGAAACTATCGCAAACAGGCGTAATGCCGTAACTAAAAAGAGCAAGTTTGGGTATACATTTTTAGGTGATTTTGTGTATTAAGTTAGTTTTGTTTGTTAAATCAAACAGCTATACATTTTATTGAAATTTCTTAGCTTTAAAATGTCGAGTGCCATAGATGTAACAAACCCCACAGATCGTAACTAAAGCATTTAATATAGTATTATATTAAAATGTAATTCTATTTATTGATTTCATTTTTTTGAAACGTTGTAAGCCTTTTCGAAATTAGCAGCTAGGCCAAACATGACATTTATTTCAAAAGGTTTTCATTTACCACTTAACATCCTTTATCAAACAAGATTATGCTATATGTCGGGTCAGGCAGCCGCTTAATTAAATACTTAAGTTAAATATTTCATAGTCAGTGGAGAAGCTTAAAGTAACGCACTTTTATTGTATAATTTCTTCTAGTTGTTAGTATGCTAAGCTGCAGCCAGCTGTAAATTATTGTTGTTGTAATCAATCTCTGTCCCTCTAAACATTGACCGTTTTCGATGCTAATGCCATAAAACTTAAATAATCTCAATATCGTGTCGACAGCTGCAGCACGCATCGCCCCGACAATAAAAACATTAAAAATTCGAAATATTGCATTATTTAGCGACAGCTTAGTAGCTAAACACTGTTGAATAAATTTGGTATCCTCGATGATTATTAAAATTTACAATTTTAAATTATTTGACCGATATCAAATATTGATTAGTTTTCTACAATTAATAAAAAAATTAAATGAAGCCAAATGATGTAAAATTATTCCAAATTTTAAACATTTGTATATTCATATTTATCATTAATAATCCATTTTCCGATAACTTCTATATTTTTAGTACTGGAAACAATTTAGAGTTATGTTTTTATGTATACGTTTAAAACCATAAAAGCATTCCGCTTCCTCGGAAATCTCTGCTAACTTTTCCCAGTCAACATATTTCTTTGCTTCTGCTAATAATATTTGAATCCCCGAGAACATTGGGATTAGAACGAATAGATTAAAAAGCTTTAGCATTGGACGAAGAGGGGAACCACTCTTGGAGAAGACAACTTGAAATATTGTCTGGCCCAGCAGATTAAGAGGATTCTAAGGATTTAATAGAGGAGAGGAGAGGAGACGAAGTGGGAAATAAAGGAAGCAATAATTATTTCAAAAGTTATCCGCCATCCCTAAATTATTTGAAAATAACATATTGCAGCATCTCTGCACGTCTTTAATCTTCCCTGCGCAGCATGGTTTTGTTGGGAGTCGGTCCACTCCGTCCAATTTGTTAAGATTTACTTCATTGCTTAATGATGGTTTCTTACGAGAAAAAAAACTGATGTCATTTATACTGATTCAGTAAAACTTTTGACTCTATAAACCATTCTAATTTCAAAACTGGACCTTATAAGTTTTCCTCCCTTACTACTCTACTGGATTTCTTCCCATTTAAAGGGTAGAGCCCAAAGAGATTTATTAAGTACTAATTCCGCAAATCTAGTTCAATAATCTTCAAGAGTACCTGAGGGTTGTTAAGTTGGACCATTGCTTTTTCCATTATTTATTAATGACCTACCTTTACTTATAACTCATTCTTGTATATTCTTGTATGCTGACGACATAAATTCTATGCCCCAAGTAGTTAGCTATTCCATAGGCAATTTTCCTTGCAACGCATCAATTCTGTTAAAGACCTCGGTGTTTTCCTGAATTCTAAGTTAAGTTTCCATAGTCACATATCCATAAACGAAGCTAGGGTTTTATTAAAAATTGGTCGAAGGAGTTTAATAACCCATTACCACTAAGCTTTTATACATACACATATAAAACTCATAAGGATCGGATAGAGTCCGTTCAAAAGCAATTTTTGCTTCTCGCCTTAAGAGGTTTCAACTGGGACACTAATCTTAGTTTACTGTCGTCCTCTATTAAACTTTAACCCATAAATGCTCTATCGCTAACCAACCGTAAAGCAATGCTTAGTGTTGTTTTAGTTACACAAATTAATTGTTGTCGACATAAATTCACCTTTTTTTAGGTCGTTTAAGCTTCTTCGTCCCACTGGGTCAGTGATATGCCATCTATTTCTATATCTTTATCTTCTAATTGAACTTATATTATTCTCTTTTACTTTTTTAACTTAAATTTGTTATTAAGTTTAGTTTTAGACTTATGTTTACCGAATGCATGCCAACAAACGGTCCCTGACCACCAATTTGGATGCCGCTCTGGCCACTGTACCATCGAACAACTGCATCAAGTCGTAAATCATGTGCTTTAGGCAAATGTTTAGAGGATTGGGCCAGAAAATGTAATATTGGCATTAACGCTGAATAATGAGCCAATGTTTGCTTTACTCTACGCCAATAGTCTCCCCCGCAATTTGTATCAATTAGGTCCCTGTAAAGCAGTCCTCCAAAGCAAAATACCTTGGCTTAACCCTTGACTCGCGTCTTAAATTCCGCGATCACATTGCTAACACTGTCGCAATGTGGAACGTAAAGAAACACAAACTTTATTGGTTATTAAATACTTCGAGCAAGTTGCCGCTTCGCTGCGAGCGTTTGATGTACCAACGGATCATTGCGCCAACCTGGAGGTATGCAATCCATATTTGGATCAATGCTGCAGCATCTAACCGTAAGAGCTTTCAAATAAATAAATAAAAGTTCCAAGACGGCTTCAATTAACATAGATATATTTATATATTTTAATTACTCTTGCCTATTTTAGCTGTAGATTTGATTAATATTACTAACAAAATCAAATAAAATACTCCTATCTATTTTCTTTAGACTTTTAGCAATTAATCCTCTACTGTTAATAACATTTAAGTTGATCAAATTGACACTCTATTTCTTTCATTAATTAAAATAAAATAAACAATTTATTTTGACATACATACCCAAAAATATTAGTAAGATAATAATGTGCTTCGTTTTCACAAGTAAAAACAGAATCAAAAGTCTATTTTATTATTTACATACAATTTAATTGTATGTTACACATTTATTATGATTTATAATAATAGGGTACAGTGCACTTTAATTATTTTATTTTTTTAATTTTTGTAGCTGTGGTGCTGATATTTTGACTTTTCCAGGGATGTTCCGTGCAAGAGCTTCTTCTTTTATACTTTTAAGTAAATCTTTTTCGCGATTATTACAAGCTTTGTCCTTTGAAAACATATTTAGTGCCAATTTAGCTGCTTTTCCTCGTTTTCCCGTTCCAGGCGTTAGCTTTACTTTGAATCTGAAATTTTAACAGATTGTTTAATGCTGCAAACGGCTGTGGTTTATTTAGCGGAAAGACAACATAATATTACTTGGCTAATTTTACATATTGTTTGTATTCGTTGGAAACTACTTTAAAATCAAAATAATTACTATAACAAGCGCAAATCAGTTCTGACAGTTTAATTTATGTTTAATAGTATGTACACTACCCAACCAATGCTATAGCAACGAAATGTATGATTGTATGGGTGCGCACACAGTGTGTGCAAATACATTTTATTAATATTTCGTCGTTTTTTAATTGTAAATAGTGTGTAAAGTTTGTCTTTTTGGCATGCTCTTTTACAATTTTAAACATTGATCCAGAAAGGTTTTTGAGACGATCTGTCACTAGTCGCGTTTGTGAATTTATTAGCATTTCTATTAAGTTTTTTGTTGATAAAATATCAATTACAGAAAGAAAAAATCGGTAACACATGCATGACCAAAAATTTTCAATTACTATTCCAGTTAATTCAGCAAATGTACAATAATGTTCAGGCTATAATGTTTTACTTACTTATACTGTTGTAATGCTTGGTACGGAGCAACCACAGGAATAGCGAATAGCAGCTCATCATCATCAAATGGCACTCCAGTTAGACTATTCAGCAAATCGGCGTCAACAATAATTGGAGTATCATCGTTTTCATCAAGTTCGATTTGATTTTTAGGTCCGAATGTTTCTAATGTCTCATTTTGAGATATTTTTTGTGAATTATCAGACTTCTCATTATCTTTGTCATTTTTAACGATTAATTTGTCCTTTCCTGAAGAATTAAGAATCATCATACGTATTTTGCGTTCCTCATCATCTTGATCGCCATATTTAAGTTTCATCTTTTTTAATTTCCCCTTCTGGCCTCGTTTTACTTTGGAAGAATTGGTTTGTTCAATTTTTGGCAACACATTCTGAGGTCCGTTAATATCTTTTTTATCTGAGCGTTCTTTAAGTTCTTTGCGTTTCTTTGATGTTTGTGTTTTTTTACGGGATGGTCCTGCTTTTATTATGACTGTATCTTCATCATTTATTAAGATATTGAATCTGTCTTCAACAATGTCTGATTTTGATTTTTCATCTAAAACCTCTGATTTAATTGTTATTCGGCCGGTATCATGCTCCACCTTAACTTCAGTGTTTGGAAATCCATTTGGATTACATTCATATTTCAAATCCGTTAACTCGTTCGTTCCATTAAATTCCGTATATTTAATTTCTGGTTGTATAACATCGGTATCAATGGCATCTTCTATGCTTCGAACTTTTCGCTCTCCTTCATGGCGTTGTATAAAGCTATCTTCTAGTTTAAAAAGTAAGCTTAGACCCATTATAAGATGACAAGATGGTAGAAAATTTTTTTTTCCGCGGATCATAAAACTGCCCGTGCCCAAGTATTCTCCTGTAGGTGCAGTTTTACTAACCTGATCGCTATAAACCCAATATGAATTTGTCACAACCTTTGCATCCCACGCCACGCTGTACGAAATCGCCATAGTTCCAGCTTCTAATAATGTTTTAGGTGGAACATTTTCTCCAGTTGCATTTCGAATAATAACACTTGAAGCCCCTTGAATATCGGCATGAACATAAATATCTTTTGAACGCATGTACCTGTAATTAATTTTCAAAAATCATTATTAAAAAAAACACAAAGTTTAAAGTAGACAAGTAGACAACGTAACTCGATCACAGTCATAAAACCCAAGCATGTATATTTACACAATTACAAGAAAGTAAAAAGAAATTTAATGTTAGTCTGCCTGTACACACCAGCTGAGCGTTGAACAGCAATAATAACCTAGAGATCTAACTTTGTATGTACATTCTCTAGAGGGCATAATTAATAGTTTGAACGAAACACCAATATTTGGTTATCTTTAAAATTTTTAAACAATTATAGATTATATCGAATTGCCGCATCCTATTTGGCGTATCAGGAAAAGTTAACAGTGTACCTGATGCGGATATACATGTCTCAATTAGCACGATCGCCCAGCAACAAAGAAGTTGCCAAAGCAATGTGTAACCCGCATGGTAAAAGTACAAAATCTACAATTGTGGTTATTGCTCGAGACAAGAAGTCCAAGCTTCTGTCAGCGGCAATGTTACGGGCAATGCTCTGCGACGCAAGCAGTCGTTATATGACACCGTGCACCGTGTCAAAACTTTAAGTAACTAGCTTCAGTAGCGACAAAATAAAGTGTTGTTAATATAGACGGACAGCAAGACGGATTGTGTAGATACCCGATATACTCTTTTCACTGGGTGAACGATTATTAAAATGTATGGACTTACCTTTTTACAATAAGTTCATTTTGTTGCGCATCCCTTCCACCAATTATTAAAAAGTTCTCGGAACTCACAAACCAATAAAACTTTTCAAACCAAAACACCTTACGGGCCTTAGCTATGTTTGATATTGTACGTACTTCTTTAAGAGTTTGTTGTGTTTTACGTTCTGCTGATTTTAGTGCTTTCTGTGATGCATCAATGGTTTTTTTTTCTTTTAAAGCCGCTGAACGCTTCAAATCATAATATCGGCATGCATTAGCCCATGCTGATAATGCTAAATCGACATCTACAATTATGGAATCCGTATTATCAGCATCATTACCATCATTTGTAGATTCCTGGTCGCAATTATATTGATCGGAAAGATACAAAGATATATGATTGGTTTCTAGCTTTAATTGTTTTATTGCGCTTGCCACAAGATCACCATTGGCTTGGGCCTCCTTTACAAGTTCTTGTATGTCTGGCCACGACAACTGGCTGGCTATAGCTGACTGTATTGCCAAAATAGCTTTATCCACCAAACTTTGATTGCATTGTATTAATTCTGCTTTTCTCTTATCAACATCTTGTACTTTGGTTAGCTCTTCTATACGCTTTGTATGATCTTTTTTTACATTGGATAGTTTTTTAAGGGCTTCTCTTTCTTGTTGCAATGTTTTTATATCAATTTTTTGCGATTCTTGAGTAGAAAAAAACTCATCAACTGCTTCCATGAATGTTTGATATTCTGTGAATGGCTGTCCTTTGTACTGGGAAAATAAGTACGGATGAAACTCTACATTTCTATAAAAGTAAGAAGTATGCTCTTCACTAATCGGATTTTCTTCTTTAACTTTAATAATAAATCCTTTGGAGTTTCCATTCTGTCCAATTGTTACTATATCACGCGCATTCTGAAAATAAATATGTGATGTACAAAATGGTACGAAAATTAACAAAAAGTTTGTACACAAAATCATTACATATCCTGAACTAAGCTCGGTAAAATACTTGTACATTTATTATATATTTAATCCGTGGCATACACATATATACATATGTATGTATTTGCACAAACTTAAAGGTTGTTGACTACTTGTAAGTAAGTAGAGTAAGTTCATTAAAAACATTTGATATACAGCTTTTACTTTAATTTAGCAGTTCAGGATAGAAAAGTTAACTATTTTCTTCAAATTCCGGTTATATTAGAGCTAAGCAAATATATGCTTTCGAGGGTTGTATAACTATTTTTCTCTTTAATTAAAAAATTGACACACACACGCACATGCCAAGCTACGCACTTGCAGCTATGCAAGGGCCCATATATAAACCACAAATTCATTAACATATATACTTATAAGCACCATCAAAAGAGAGAAGAGACCGAGACCTATCACAATATTTTTTCCATTATTATTTGTAATTAGATCCCTTATGCGAACCTCAAGCACAACCGCTATTGTTATGAAACTAAAATTAACTAAAAGTAACTAAATGAAATTGTTATTTAAACTGACGATGTCGGCGCCCGATATTGCTTTCTTTATGGAAAGTAAATTGAAAAAATGGTACAGAGAAATGCTTGTCTGCTTAAAAAAACTGAATGTATTTGAAAACTGAGAGTTACATTCAAGCAAATATGTGTGAACTGCGAGGACCAAATTGAGAATAAATAATAATAATATATCAGAAGGATAAAATAGTTTGTGCAAAAAAATTTAGCAGATAGATAGAACTTGATGTTCTTTTTTTTCTACATAAATTAATTGTTGGCAAGAGGCTAGATTCACCTTTTCTTCTAGGCCGTCTAAACTTCTCCGTCCCCTTTCGACCTACTAGAAATTACTATCCTCTCTTTTTGTCTATATGCACAACGAATTGCGCCTTGCACAATTCATTTTGGGTACTATGCACTCAGTATATCCAGGTATTCCATTTATTACGTTTTTTTCTCTGACGTCTCTACCCCTTTGCTTTCAGCACATTTTCGGCAAATTACTGATCACTCTTAGCTATGAGAAGGGGAATAGCTTGCCGGACTGGCTAAATATTCACTCCACCAAATCAGTGGTTTCCCATCTATTTCTATATCTTTCTATTTATATTTAATTTATATTATAATTTTCACTATCATAAGTTAATGTTGTTATTATAAGGTTTAATTTAAGACGTACATTACTAGAGATATATTTTTTAAATACTCCTGTCTTTTTTAGCTGTAGGTTCTGTGAATATTACTGACAAAACAAGCTCGGAACAGGCAAATAAAATACACATTTTCTTAAGGCTTTTAGCATGTAGTCTTATGCCGCTTTTTTTTAATTACTTGAGTTGACACTCGTTAAATCAGTCTTGTTCATAAATAAAAATAAAAAATAAACTTCGACCCCTGTGTCATCCAGGGGCTATACTTAAACACAACAAGTTTATAATTGTTGTCGATATCTTGTCTCAATTTACAATACCAATACAAATCGATATGAAGACATAGCCTTCTTAACATATCACAAAGCCTATAAGATGTATGGTCGCCAAAAAAATGTGCTGCTTGCGACGTGTGTTGAAAAACACTTGGCAAATAAGTTGTAGTAGCTCATCTTGCTAGAGAAAACCAAAAATATTAGCGTCTGCAAAAGTAAGGATATATATCTAGATGCAAACTAGAAGTTTTTATACCATATCTCATTTGCGTAGACATACTTAGTGTTGGTTGAATGAAAGAGAATAAAAGAAAAGGTGGTGGTTTTAGTAGATAAATGTCCCATACTTTCCTTCATAATTTCCACCTCAATAAAAAAGATATGTTCATGCCATTTGTTTTAGCCTATTACATTGGGAAGTGAAAGCCACTATAATTTCTATGGTTACTATCCAAACTTAATGAATACGTTTTTTAAATATTGAATCAATCAATATCAATATAATTTGTATAGATATATGTATAGATTTGGATGATTATATGTTAAACTAGTTTTAATATATATGCAGTTATATACGCACCTGTATTGCTTTCATTAGTGTTGGAAGATCGGTTTCCAAATCAAAGTGCTTAATATCAGCTTTACATGTTTGCTTGTTACGCCTATTTTTTTTTACATTTTCCGTTTTCAATATTTCTGTTTGTTCTATGGCAGCATTTACAGAAAAATTTACTACACAATTTTCCAATCCATATTCAACTAGAACGTGTTCAATTACTGCAGGTCCACAGTCTAAGACTGGCATTAATATACGCCTTAAGCTTTCCCCGTTATTTGAATTAATTATTAACTTGCGAACATTGTCTTCCAACAATTCATCGGCTCCTACTTTTGCTCGATCAATGGGATACTTTTCTCGCACGGCAAATCGTAATGTTTCTCCTTCCGTGTGAGGTCGTAAGATGTATAAAATGTTTTGCTCATAATCAGTTAGAATTACATTTCCACGGTCATATAGCTCTAACAAAACATGATATGATGCTTCTCCGGTACCAAATTGAAAATTAATAATCCTGTCTGCACCAAGTTGATTTACACGCTCAAGTCGCTTATTTTTCAAGTGTTTCCTTAACTTCATGCTGAATCCCGAAGGAGCTACATTTTTTGGCCATTCGAATGCAGTTGTGTGGAAACGTGTTCCAGACTCAATCAAAAGTGTTACCTTTTCTAGAGCTCCTCCTCCATGTAGTCGAAAAAGATATGTTTTATTGTCAATATCATAAATTTGATTTACACGTGAGCCGATTAACCTATAATAGAATATAATTAGTATTTTTTTGTACAAGCACAATTAATGTAATACTCAAAAAAGTATTTTTATTTATAACAAATATTTATTTAAGTAAAATCAACCGCATATTGTTAATAATTCTTGAGAGACTGCAAAAATTATCAAGGCTTCATGAATTTATAACCCTTTAGTATTTAAATTGGTTTTTTTTTCATCGAGCAGCAGCAATGGACGCAAAGCTCTGTAGCACCCGCAAAAACACCGAAATAGGCAAAATTACATTCAGTAAGCCCAAGCAACAGCGTCGGTAATTTCCCTTAAGCCACGCTAGGACAGATCGTTGAGGAAACATATTGGATTGAAGTGACTTAGTGATCTCAAGGATTATATCTATTAACAAGCTGTTAATCTAAGCAGATATAATCCAACGCAAACGTCTAAGGAAACGATCCGCATTTTTGGTGCGGATACTCATCGAAATGTAGCAAATGCGATGCGATCGATTGAATAAGGTCGATAGACTCACAAACTGATCCCCAGCCTTCCAGCTTCTATAGAACGACCGCACAGCATAGTAAACTTTTATTTCACATCTTGACAAAGTTTTGATCACAACACCACATATGAGTTGCCGCGATTTGTACCACAAGTTTTTAGCGGCGAAGGTTATGAGAGACTTACGCAGCTTAATCGTAATAAAATAAGCTTCAATTCTAACTCTACCTTGCAAAACACCCGAATTATTAAAGCAGCCGACCTAGAAGTAGAGAAATTTAAAGCGACTGGCATAGGATTACATTCACGATCAGCCACGAGCTTCGAGAATGAAAGACGCATAGTGAACAAGTACTCAAAACAACGCCAGCATTGTTTTCGACAATGGTAATATACAGAAAGCGTGAAGAACACGCACACATCAGCACAGTCAATCGCAACATAGAAAACTAAATATATACATTCACACATACATATGTACGCCCGCCCGATCATTAAAAAATCGTGAAAACTTTAGGTAAGGACGATAATTAATCTTCTTTCTGGTGCAAGAAAAAAATGTATTTGGGTCTGTAACAAGTAGGGCAGCTTAATCAACTGCGTCTCACAAGTACATGTATGTAAAGGTCAAGTATCGTCGGTAATCGATTCCCGCTGGTGCATTTTCGAAAGTCAAGTAAGTTTATTGCTCATTGCGTATATATACGCGTATAATGTATTCAAATATGAATACCGAATATTTGTTAAATCACAAACTATATAATTAAATATCAAGTAACAGATTCTATACCAGAATCTACATTAAAGTCATCAAAAAAAATAAAGTTTTACTAGGTAGTGTCCGACTAGGAGAAACCCAGAACTTAGTTGTTGCTACAAACATTTCCTTCCTTATTAGAAAATAAAATCATGAACAGCTTATTTACTAAGACCTTTGATAGTTATGCAATTTTTACTACAAAAAATCCAATCTGTAAATGTATTCCTTACAAGAACACACTGCATGTAATTTAGTGGTTCTAGCTCTTACAGTTTATAAGCAATGGACAACTACCCGTATCAAACCCCGATAGTGACACAATGGTATCTTGTACCTAACAACTAACAAATCAAGTATTCAAGAGTCGTCGACACACGTACATTGCAATGGTGTCGAATATTCCTCATTCTGCCCGTTAATAGAGCTCTGCGTTGTGCGTATTCTCTTTGAATTGTTTAAGTTCCCTTCTTTACTGTTCCTTATATCATAATTTTCTGGGTTTGGTGCTGTGAAATTCCATGCTCAGATAAACTACAAGATAAGCTTACTAAATCCTATATTGTAATCGTTTTTTACTGTTTTAAAAGAACCGTGTGGATTTATAATATAGTTTAACTTCGCATGCCATGGGTAAGACCACATTTTTAAATTTGGATGAGATACCTTTTACGATTTTAATATATTGACCAAAAAAAATGTATTTCACTGTGTAGAATATACCTTTGAAGTTCTGCAACACCGCATATTATATCGTAAGAGTTAAAGCGTGTCTTCATGGTTAATTAAATCCGTTATCACAGTCGCTAGTTTCACCTAAAAAAAACAGTTTTATTAAATATATATATTTAACAATAAATCAACTCAGTTTAAATGTCAAACGTGCTAAGACTTAAACGTATCGTTCTTTCAAAAATGTAATCTATCAATTAACACATAATAACCAGTTGTGTGAAAACCCAAAGCATGCTATGCATAAAGTGTCAATGCCCACAAAAAAGTGGGTCCAAAAATTCTTGTACTACAGAATACCAGGCTATAAATGTCCTACATTTTTCAACAACAGAGAATATGGTCGCTAACAAAAGCGAGAGTTATACGCTTAACTATGGTCAATATAGATAAGAGTATAATAGAACCCTAAACAGTCATTGTGCTTTCGCTGGTTTTTTTGCTATTAAAACTAGAGGGAACCCCGGGCATATGTACATGTGAGCGTATAAAAGTTTACTCATCTGTCGAATTTTGTCCCGTTAACTAACTGTTGATAAGCAGATATTTGTTAACGCTTTTTTTCTATTAGAAAACGTTTAAGAATATATATGTCCGTTGCTAATAATATATTTTTAATTTAGATTTTTCCTTAAATAGTTAATACTTTTTTAATTATATAAATACATATTTTTTAAAAAATCTTATCAATTTTGGTTTCAAGTAAATTTTGCTTGTCTTTTTATTTTTTTAAAAGTTTCCTTTTGTCGAGTTGAGAAACAAATTTATGTGATCCAGATTATAGGCCATAAAGAGATAAAATCTGTGCTGTCCGGATAAAATATTGCGAAAAACTGGAGTTGGTGAGTAGGCTGTTATCACCCATATCTACCGACCCGCCTTGTTCGAATAATATCGATAGCTATCGGTTTTGATGCAAAACGAGAGAAATGGTTTTTTTTGTTAAAAAAAAACGTAAAATTCCGAATTTTAGGGGACTTCCAGTGGGATAGATATCGATGCTCTTTTTATGTTGTGAACATTTTCTTAAGATCATGCTTTTTGTAGAAGTTATCATGATAGTGCGCTACCGTAATGTGTACGTAATGTGACACTATTAAGCATCTGATAATCTATATACAAATACATACAAGCACACAAACACAAAGCCACAGATTTTAAAATGTTATAAATTCCTTACTATGAATTTTTGCACGTTTCTCAATATTTACAGAATAATTTCTGAAAACAGGCAGTTGTACAATACCAACACACAATCATGCAAAGATGGACCTTAATTTAGTGATGACAAATCGATACCAAAATACAACTATATTTCCAATACCATAAGCAAAAAGCATATGGCATTCCCTTTTATAACTTTTATAACTATTTTTTATAACTATTTTTATAACTATAATGATTAAGATATATTTGTGCAAAAAAAATGTATAGTTATTGAAATATTATGCTATGTTTAAAACTAGATATAATATTTTTTTTGCAGATCTGTAGTTTTGAAAGGATTCAAACTATTACTTTGAAGCTAATTGGTCATTGTAAATTTGCAACTTGGTTATGATGATGCTAATATACTTAAAATTAACATTACTAGCATCTTAATTATTAACATCAGTGTCATACCCTAATTACTGAATAATAAAAAATTCAAAATAATTTGCATTCCAAAATTTTATAGACAACGAAGAGATTTTTTGCTGAAATTGTCATGGGGCTCACTAATCAGGAAAAATAAAAGTAAATTATTACAATTTTATGGACATATCACTATGAAAATTTGATTATTGTCTATAAAAAAATGGAATATTCATGCATATTTTACTATTTTAATATATACAAATTTTAGAAAAATAAGAATGTTGCATAGTACATAAAGTGCAGATTCATGCAGAAAACACTTTTTATCGAAACCACATCCATAACCCATTTCTTAAGTTACCTGAAAGCTTCCGAGTTGCAAGGCGGCATTATATATAATTCTAATTTCTTGCTTCGATCTTAAGAAAATATTGCACAATATTGCACAATTTTCAGTTGGTACGTGTAGAAGTTCTTTTTGGTGTCGTTTAAATGCTTCGATGGAACTCTAAAAACGAGGGGAATTATGTGGAAATTGTCCGTACCAATAAGCTCTATTATTTTGTTAACAAGAGCACTGGAGCTTTTCTCTCTGATATAAATAGGGGGTGGCGTTGGCTTTCTTTCCTCAGCTACAGAAGGCAGATCGTCAGAGTTGTCTGCTAGAATTCCAAATCTAATTGTACTGGAGGGCTTTCTCGTAACTAGGCTGGAATTACCGCGGGTGATTTTTGGCTTAGAGTTTAGGGGGCTTGACTTTCTTTTAGTCGCGGCGGTCGATGCAATAGTTTTGGTTTGGTTTATATTGATCGGTGACTCATAGATGGCGTATTTAGCAGTGAATGGAGTAGATCGAACAGTCGATACTGTTGCAGTTATTGTTGTAGTTAATGTTGCGGTAGTCATAGAGATTGCTTTGCTACTTACCGTAGCCATGCGCAGGTCTCTTTGACCAGTGCATACCTGCAGAGTAGCGCTCTCTGCGCTTTGAACCTTCTGTGACGTGGACGGTATCGACGGAGAGCAAGAACGTGCTCTCTCGCTCTCTATGTGCAAGAGTTCGTGCGCCGGGTTGGGGGTGATTGACCGCGGCCGATCTAATTTTGCATTATTGTTATTTTCGGTTGGCGCGGCGACAAAAGAGAAGTACGCGTTATTTCATTGCAAAGAGCGCCGACGCTCGTCTTTCTCACGTTTCTGCTGGCCAAGCATGTCTTTTTGACTCATCGTCTTAGCCGAGGTTTAGTTTATTAATTTGTTTATTAGTTTATTGGTATTTATTGTTCATTTAATTAATTATATTCTGTGATTTCATCACACTAAGCGTCTTTTCGCGAAATATAATATTTGTTTAA
>SCDZ01001056.1:0-16124 GCA_004143845.1 Drosophila lacertosa | reverse complement strand
CATAACTGGGAGCCATATGTCCATATAGGTTTTAGCACAGAATTGTATAGCAGGACCTTGTTGTCTAGACTAAGAGGCGAGCCAGCGTTAATAAGCCAACATAATATTTAAGCACATTCCAATGAACAAAGATACATTTAAACAAGAAATAAAATTAAATATAAGGTTATTATTTTCGTATATAAAGACAAAAAATTAATTTATTTTCAGTGTGTAAAGTGTTTCTTGACAAACTGTATGTATTTGTCTGCACTTGACTTTATTTCGGCCAGGGGTACTCTGATATCTTTGTGAATATCATAATATCTTTGTGAATACCATAATATCTTTGTGAATATCATATATGCGACCTGAATGGCAACAGCATTCTTGAATTCATGGGCTGTGACCGGTCTACGGTGGAGAGATAATAATAGCGGAGAACAACTTAAAATTCTCATTCAAATAGTATTAAAGGAATGGATTGAATGACAGAAAGGTGATCAGAATTACTAGTCATGTTAGACAGTTTAAATGTATAAGAGTATATTAGGTATATACAAAATTGTCCTTAACCAACTGTTTCCCTATTATAGGGATCCCAACTTACAAAATCCAGACTCAAAGGGTTCAGATAACGTCGTTAAAAGAATCTCAGTCTACTAAACAGTCAACATAGTTTTTCTAAACGGTCCAACCATGGACCTCCAACAGACTAAATCTTTAGTAGAATCGTCAGTTACAGCTGCTTTGCAAGCACAATCAGAAGCGTTCAATGCAAGAGACGCGACCTTAAAAGAAGACTTGGAGCGGCAAATTGCCGAATTGACACAAAAGGTTACAGCCAGGCAATTGCTGTCCCTCCGAAAGAACTATTTGAAAAAGTACAAATCGTTAACAATGTTAATTGCGATGAGACGCTAGACGCTATTAAGTGTCTGCCTGATTTACAGGGGCACAAGAAGCATATGTGTCTTTTCGACAAGCTGCAATGGCAGCATAGAAAATTTTAAAGCCATATAACGGCAGTTCTCGTCATTATCAGGCAGTGATCATCATAAGAAGCAAAAGCAAGAGTTCCGCTAATGCTGTATTGGCTTTATTTAGCACAGTGCTAAATTTTTATGCGATAATAAATCGCCTCGACGTCACGTATAGCGACAAACGACCGCTTCATGTCAACGAGCAAGAGTTAGACACTCTTAGGCAGAGTAGCCTGTCCTCACCTTAATATATGAAACTCAAATTATTGACCAACAAAGTCAATATGGCATTCGAATCGAGCATGGCAAAAGTATGTGTAAAATATTCCGCAACGATGCGTTGCGGGTATTCATATCAGGGCTTAAGCGCAGTCTTACGGATATGCTTTTTGAGGTAAGACCCACCGACATGCCTTCGGCTCTGGCTCTAGCACAAGTGGTAGAGTCGAACCACTTGAGATATGCTTTCCCAGGCAACTTTACGAGAGGCTAAGAAGAAGGAGTACAGGCCAAACACGAAAGCGCGAGATCAATAGCAAGGGGAGCCCAGTCAACTTTGGGGTAGGGCTCAAAATAACAGCAAAGCCCTTGATCCAATGGATATTTACCCCTCAATGATTAAGTTATTAATGCTATCACAAGCTCCGGCATACGTCAATTCAAATAACCCTCAAGCTTACAAACGAACAAACACATCTGATCGATCAACAGGTCAGAGACGTCAAAGAGTGAACCATACTACGCAAAATCAAAAAGATAAGTCTAAGGAATATTAAGCCACCGCTGGGCTGGAATCAGATGAAGACCCTGACCCTTCGCATTTTTTAGGGGTCCGTCCCTTCTGCCTTTTTTCAGGCGAGAACTAGCGGTGGCGCAGCTGAGAGATCTTATCGACACGGGTGCGGCTAAGAGGTGTTCGCCCAGGTCAGAGCACAACTTTGCCTCAACACTAGCCAACTTAAATGAGGTAATCAATCGGAGCCGATCTTGAATCTTAGGTGCGTAAATGTCAATTTCACTTACGTTGACTGCGCTGACGCACCCCCACCCATAAGAGATAAGTTCTTGAAATTGTCAATGTATAGGATGTAGACCTTTGCAGACGCTAATAAAGCACTGCCTTACAACACTTCCGTATAAGCCATCATAAGGACTACATACGAAGAACCTATCTATGCCAATTTGTACCCATATCCCATGGGTGCAGCTGAATTTGATAACAAAGAGATTCAAGATTTTTGAAAAATGGTATTATTCAGAAATCCGTTTCTCCCTATAGCATCCCCATTTGGGTGGTTTATAAATAAAATACCCCCATTGTGTCGGTGATGTTATTGGACATGTTAATATTCTCTTGAGACATTTTCACACTTTATCTTATTCTGCTAACATTTAATTTACTTAAGTGGACGGAAATGACGAAAAATTACATAAAAATTTGTAAATTGCATTAAAAAACTTGTAATTAAGAAGACGATTCCCTTGAAGGTATTCTTCTTTTGAAGTTGATGATATTTAACTCTATATTAGTTCGTTACATACGATGTTTTATCAAGTGCTTATTATTGACATCGATTGTAGCAAAGACCACAGTTTAAAAATTGATATGTTGACTCATAGTAATAATTAATTGTTTTTGAAACCGATACTATAGAAATCAGTAGGTTATCACTAATTCCAGTTAAAGTTAAGTCTTTTATGTAAGTTATTTGTAACAATTTTGATTTGGAATGCCTTATTATGCATTAATGCGAAACATCGAAGACTAAAATTTACTAACAGTTCATTTAGACGGGTTGGTAGGTCTTTACGACGAAGACGGGATCGACTGGGCAACCTTGTTAAATCTCTCGCGAAATGTTTGGGATGCCAAGAGAATTTGCCATAGTACTTTTCTTTATGTTCTGCTGTTACATCTCTGAATGGTTGAATTTTCAAGTCTCTATGTAATTTGTCATTTCGAACATAGCACGGTGCCCCGGTGATGGTTCTCAAGATTGACTGGGCTCGCTGGATAATATCAATGTTACCAATGCTGGCATTCCCCTATAACTGGGTGCCATATGCCTAGATAGTTTTTAGCACGGATTTGTAGAGCAGAGCCTTGTGGTCTAGACTAAGAGGCGACCGTTAGTAATTGACTCTGGGGACGTGCAATCACATTACAGTTCAAATGAACTGTTAGTAAATATTTAGTTATACGATTTGTATACTTACTGTTAGTCTGATAATTAATTAAAGTTTCAATAATTAAAAGTGTAATAAGAGAATAACGTGAAATGGCCCTATTTTGAGATCACACATGATTGAGAACGAGTCACAAGGAGTTAATTCTGTGTAATTATGAGTATTTAGTGTTTTATTGGATTGTTGAGATTTTTTTATTTAAAATTTTGTGAATTCTTTTTATATTGGCGTTGAGCATGTTGGAATTTCAATTAGAATTGTAAAAGTTGTTGTCAGTTATTCCTGCAGATATTTATTTATTAAACAAGGTTATTGATCGAATTTAATAGTTTTGGGTAATCCTGTTGATTCAAAGATTTGTAAAATAACCCTTTTGGACTCAATCCAAGTTCTATCTGTAGTTTTAATTATCTTTAAGAGTTTTTAATGAATGTCTACAGACGTAACAGTGTCCCGATAATTCCCAGTAATCTACAACATATTTGTCTTTAATATTTTTACATTCAGGACCTGTTCTTTAATGTTCCTGTTTGGCTGTGTTACTTATAACGTATTGATTTATAATATTGAATCGAAATTTTAGTATGTCGCCATGGTTACCCGAGTGGAACTATTTTTTTGTTGTACAGGTGGAGGTGTACTTATAGCCAATCCACTCTCGGATAGCACTATCTGTTTTTGTAGCAATTCCAGCGATGAGGTTACGCACGTGGTCGTCTTCTTTCTTTTGGGGTAGTCGTCCGTGCACTCAGGCCATTTGGCAAAGTAGCACATGACTACTGCGATATACCGATTGTCACGGGAAGTCATGGGGAGAGGTCCAAGGATGTCGATTTCCAAACGTTCCAAAGGGACGCTTAGGGAACTAGCCCCCCAACAGTTCTGTGAGAAGGACCTTTTTGGTGCTACATACCGGTCAGCGTGCACACCAAAGGGTTACATTCGTTTCTTCAGTTTCCCGAGCGTTTTCCGGAATGGCCTACAGTTGTAGCGTTGTGTACACCACGTAAAGTCGACTCCTGAAGAGAGCGAGGTACTTTGGGTACGGCGTCGGCGTCCTTATTCTTCGTCGTAAGCACACCGTCGACCAAGTGTAGGTTTTCGCACATATGCGAGTATGCTTTGGGGTCTGGGCTTTCGCCCGAAATGGTGCATTGAGGCAGGCGCTACGATTTATTTATCAAAGAGAATACCTGTTAGAGGGTTGGAGCCGGCACTAGCCGCAGGATCGGGAAAAGAGGCTGTCCGCGTTGCCATGATGCTTTCCACCGCGGTGTTGGATGTCCATGTCGTACTGTTGTAGACGCTCGATGCAACGCGCAATCTGTCCTTCGGGCTCGCGGTGCGCAGCACAAATTTTCGCCTAAAAGGGTGGTGATAAAAGTGTTTAGCTGTCAGAACAAGTAGTTCCCTCCGGGTGACGCAATAATTACGTTCGGGGGCGATAAATGTCTTGCTGTAGTATTCCAATACTCGATCCATCCTGTAGCTGGCTTAGCACGGCTTCGGCCCTGCGATTTGAAGCATTTGTATCGACGCTGAACTGAATGTGAGGACAGGCGACTTAGTCAACTTATCCTTGAGAGAGTCGAAGGCTGCCTGGACTGCTGGGGACCAATCAATAACATGCCTTGCTTCGCTACGCTCGTTAAATGACCGTGCTATGGTGGTGAAGTCTTGGATAAATATTTTGTAATATGAGCACAGTTCTACGAATGACCGTAGATCCTTTTGACAACAAGGACGAGGACACCGTCACTTGGGTAATCTTTTTGGGACATGCTTTTAAGCCGCTATTAAACCGCTGTTCCCGCAGTATCACGGGAAAGTCTGCCGGTTGCCATGAATGCCAGTCAATGTGTAATTGTGCGAGCCGGGTCTTTCCTTCCAATGTAGGACAGAATATTGGCTCGGCTGGTTCCAATTCGCCCAATATTGTTAACAGAGGCATTTTGCGCCCTTGTGGGCTCAAATTTAACACACGTACAAAGGATGTGTTGCCCCTAGAGTTCAACAGAGAAATGCCCCACGCAATATGTGTCCGCTGCTCCGGTGGCGAACAATCCAGTTTGATGTGGTTATCACTGTAAGGCGAAAGGCAAGTAAAAACTCGGGAAAACAACAGGAATGGTGGTGAAAAACAAATCCCTAGCCGAAATTAAGGCGGAGTTGTCGCCAGTACTCGGTGGCTTGGTAGCGCCGCGAAAGGTTCACTCCGAGCAGGCTCGGCGTATTTCCCTCCACCAGTAAAAACTCGATAGCCACAAATTTCCGACGATAGGCCCTGCAATGTTGTTTTGCACGGTGTGCCCTGCAATTCTTGTCGAAAATCGTCTCGGTTAAGCAACGAGATGGCTGTGTCAGTGTCAACGACAAGTCGAACGAGTTGTCTCCGCAGAAAGACAAAACAATGAAGGCTTTGTACGCCTAAACTGTTAAGTTGATACATCGTTTTTGTAGGAGGATTCTTCTTATCTGTTAGAACGCTGCTAGCAGTTCCAGGTCGTCCTGGCGGCGACTTGACGAACATCAAGGCTAGAACGGGTTCTTTAAAACAAGAATTCGGTCCGGTGGTGTGTGGCTTGAGTGGCGGTCCATGGCTTCCAGTCGGTTACAGGGCAGCGATGATGCTATTGCAGGCTAATTCCCTGGTTTCTGACGAATTGCGGAGGGCGGTGGCTCGTCGAACAATGCTGGCCGGATGGCTCCAATATAACTTAACTAAACTTAAACTTAAACTTAACTAAAGAGGGACTTAGGTCCGGCAAAAGGTTGCTTGGACAGCGGCAGGCCTTGGGCAAGGTGTTCCAGTGATTGGCGAGGTACTGGCGGTATACCCGACAACGTGGCCAAAACGGTATTACCTTTAGGAGTGGAAGACATACGTTTGACAAAGTGTTGTTAGGGTGGCAGAGGATCTCTGTAAAGGTGCTGCAGTGTACGGCGCGTGGTCGTCTTTTGAGCCAGTGGCCTGAACGGCGGCTTACGGGCGGTCCGTTTGACGGCGGCTTGTCAAACAACACTGTCGGGACAGCTTCAACTTGGGTGCCCTCTCCCCCAAGGGCCGGCTTGCTCTTGTTTCCCGCCTGAGTCGCATAGCCTTGAGGACGGCTTACGGGCCTTGCGGAGCTTTGGTGAGAGTGTGGGCCGTTCAACCTTGGAAAGCCTGTCTGTGTCGTGGAAGGTACTGCAGTGACGGTTAGCACTGCAACAGTGGGCCTCCGTCTACATTGTGCTTCGATCGTCGACATGTCGAGCGCCTCCATGAGACTGCTCGGCTTGCTAACGATGATCAGCACTTGGTAAGTGGTCTCGCGAGTGCCGTCTGCAAATTGCTGTGTCATAATGCTGCCTCGTAAGCTCATGTAGAGTTTCCGACACTTCTTTGTCTCCGACCAACGGTACTCCTTCGTCATGTCGTCTAGTAGACGCTGAAATCGAGCCATGATTTGGATCCGTCGTATATTGAAGGTGGCTTTGTATCCGGCATTCCAAATAGTCCCCATGGGCATGTGAGGCAAGCAGCGGCTAAGTGGCTAACTGCTGGAGCAGAAGATGACGAGGTTTGAGCGTTGCCACCACTGTTGGACTTCAAATGGGATGGTCGGTTGCCGCAGCCCATAAAGCGGCGGCTGTGCCAGATACAGCTCTCCACAAACCAAGGGGAACTACATACCCGACAGTATGTAGTTTTGGTACCAGAGGAAATAGCAGCTTTGTGCCGTCTCCTGTGGGGCGTATGGCCGTGGCGCTTTAAGCAAGAACCCACTGTGCTATATGCTTGCACATCCGAGCAGTTATCCTGTTTTGGAACACGATACGCTAAACAAATCGGGAGAGATCCCTTTCGACTGTTCAGCAGCGCCAGTTTTTAAAATTTCAAAACATTGTGAAATTTTTTTTTTAAAATTGAACACCCGCAGCCGATGCCGCCGCGCAAGAAGAGGTCGATGGGCAAGGTCCCTGAAGACGTGTTGGCAGTTTTATCGGATTATGATGGTAGCGATGCCTGTGACGTCTGCAGCGCGAGTATGACGTCGTTGCCGCCTGCGCCTGCGTCGCATCAGGAGAAGGAGAGGGAAAGACCAGGATGAAGGAAATGTCGCCGCCGGATTTGCTGCTGACGAACGACAGCATCGCAACAAAGCGGGTTGCAATGGAGCTGTCCAATAAAGTGGGCATAATTACCGCTGCCGCTGCTGCCGCCACCCTGCCTCGACCTCTGCCTCGACCTCTGTCTCGACCTCTGCCGTCACCGATACGAACATAAACGAGTTCGCCGCTCCTTTTGCTGGCCGTCGCCGGGCCGCTGCTGTTCCTGCTGCCGCGTTGCCTGCTGTTCCTGTTTGTTGCCGCTAATGCTGTTCCAGCAAGAAGTCCCGCCGTGGGATCGTCGCTGGAGGTGCTCCCGCTGTCTGGGCCGAGCTGTCCAGCAGCCAGGCAGCGTCGATGACGGCAGTGTTGCGGACTGGCATGACCCCGGATGCAGCGATCGCTGTATTTGAGGTCATGGCCAGGTACGACGAGCTAGTCGGCGCACTGATGGTGCGTAATGCCCAGCTAGAGGCATCCCACGACAACGTCGTAGTGTTTTCGCCCCCAGCTGCGGTTCATGCCGCCTCCTCAGCCTTGCTGCGCCCAGGTTGACTTCCGCTGTCAGGAGACCATGGTCGGCTGTCATCACCAGCAGAGACCCCGGCATCTCCGGCCGCCAAGTTGCCGAAAAGCTGATGAAGGAGGTGGCCCCCCTCCCCGGTGTACGTGAAATGAAGTGCGAGAGCGGAAGCGAGGCTGTGCGGTCATTCGCACCTCATCTAAGGGTGAGATGGCGAAGGCTCTGGCGAACAAGAGGTTCACTGAAGTTGGCATTGACGTTCAAAAGAACATGGTGTTAGGACTTAAGGTGACAGTGTTCGACGTGGACACTGCCATCACAGCGGAGAAGTTTATAGAGGAACTGTACGCAAACAACTTAAAGGAGGAATTCTCATCGGCTGCCTTCAAGAAAGCTGTACACCTGGAGACGAAACCGTGGTCAGTCACCGATGGAGCTAGAATTAACCTGACGCTGCAGGTAGACAAGAAAGCGATGGCCACACTCGACAAGACTGGGCGGGTCTCTGTCAAGTGGTTCTCCTTCTGCTGCCGGTCGCTAGTCCGCACATATGCTTGTCATAGGTGCGTGGGATTTGACCATAAGGTGTCACAGTCGAATTTAGGACTAAGTCTGCCGACAGTGTGGCAAGATGGGCCACATAGCAGCCAAGTGCACCAATTCGGTAAACTGTCGCACCTGCCGTTTTAAGGGTCTCCCCTCGGGGCATTACATACTCTCGGCTGGTTGCCCGATATACGGCGCGGTGCCGGCGAGGGTGTAAGGTAGACATTAATGTTTAGCTTCACCCAAGCGAATTGCGGCCGGGGTTTCACTGCGAACATCGAGCTCGGTGTTCGTATGCGCGAGTCCGGCCTTGCGTTCGCATTGCTGCAGGAGACCTATGTCGGCGAAGAGTGCTACATCATCGGTTTTCCATCGTAAATGAGAATATTCGCCGATCGGAGGAAGAAGCAGCCGTCGCCGTGGATGACCCTGCTGTCATCTGCATGCCACTGGAATCGCTGATCACCGATTTTGGAGTATGCGTGAGTGTAACGGGGAGTTTTGCCTGAATTCTCCTCTGCTCCCTATACTGCCAATTCGATATCCTCGGTCTGGACGCCAACGCAGTATCCCCCAAAATGCTTTAGCAAAAACCCTGAGAGGTGTCGGCGAGCGCTGAATCAGCGACGGGGTGAGCTGCTAACCGAATGGATTCAGGGTAGCCGAGTCTGCGTGTTCAATGGTTACAGTGAGGTGTACTCGTTTGAGAATCGCAGGGCCACAGCGATATCGACGTGACCATCGTCAACGAGGCAGTGTCAATGTGGGCTGCATATGACTGGAGAGTAGACGAGTGGGACCTAAGCGACCACAACCTGATTAGTGGATGTGGTGACGCGAGCCCCGGAGAACGTAGTTGAGAGTTTTACTCCTGTGCCGTCCTGGAACATCTCCAATGCCCGTTGGCGGTTGTTTGGTGTGCGATAGAGTGCTAGGACGACGATCTCCAAGAGCTCGAAAGAAACCGGTCTGGTGGAATGCCGATCTAAGTCTGAAACGTCGAGAGGTCAGGAGACTAAGGCGGAAGCTCCAGAATGCACGTCGGCAGGCTGTTGATGGTGCCGAGCAACTCGCTTTTGCCCTGCGATGGCTAATCGCACAATACAATAAACTCATTTTGTCGGCCAATGATTGGTTTTATTAAAAACGATTATTGGTTTTTCAGATATCAGAATTCCCTGATTCTTTTGAGCTGTGACAGTTTTCCAGGCCCTTGTTTCTGTTTAACCATCTTTATGCAGTTTTAGATTTGTTTCTTCAAATAAATTGAATCCACTGCAAAGGCTTGTGATCGATATTTTTTTGGAAATGACGTCAATAAAAGTATTGCCTAAAATATTTTGTTGCCCAATCCTTTGCTAATACTTTGTTTTCAATGGTGAAATAGCTGACTTTATGTTCATTTCACGTACTGGCTTGGGAAAGTACAGCACCTGTAGCTCAAGTTGTCAAAACAATTACTCCATATTAATCTGGTCTGCTATTATAAGAGGCTTTTCTTTAGTAACTGCTTCATTTAAAGCGAACTTTTTTCCTTTTTTAAAGAAAGATGTTAAGGGTTTACTAACTTTAGCAAAATCCTTTAGCCACAAAGTCCTAGAAATGCTTTAATTTGACAATGTGACCTCAAATATTTGTTTGTCTTTTAAAAAATGCACACTTATTTAACTGAATTATTAAATTTGCTTTATTAAGTTTTTCAAAAACTTTACAAGGGCTGACAAGGTGTGCATAAAGGGGTGTAGAGAATATGTTAAGACCATCTAAATAAGCTAAGCAATGCTCCTCTACAATATTTTTAAGTTCTTCGTTCGGTAATCTTTGGAATGTAGATGTTGCGTTTTTAGCCCTAATGGACTAGAAGTGCGTCAATATTCGGCATTCGAAATCTATCTGAAACAGGGATTTGTTTAAAATTATAATAGTCGATTACTATACGAAATTGTTTTTTCCACTTGCATCATGCTTTTTTGACTCTATAAAAATTGGACTGCATAAAGGATAGTTAGTTTTTCTAACAATGCCATGTTTCAACATATCATTGATTTACCTTTTCCTTCTGACCTTAAGGGTATGGATAAAATTTTTCTTCTGTATTTGTTTAAATTGAAAGTTGTATTTTTGTGGTATCATTTACTTTGTGCGATATAAATTCTTTGATAATTTTATATAGAAAAGATTCTTCCTCTTTAAATTTAGTTCGTTAATGTTGCACTCATTAATATTTTTTTGTATTAGTACTTCGCCATATGTCACATAATTGTTTCTACCAGACTTAAGCAAATTCCATTTAAAGTGATGGTTCTTGATTAATAAGCAATCAATGTAGGGTTTCTCTTAAGAAGACCATATACTTTAGAGAAATCGCTTTAAATTATTGGTCATATAGACCATTTTGGTTAGCAACTTTTCTTCTAACATTAGCCTCTCACTTATTTCATAAGAAAGATTTCTAAAATATTCTACGTAAGGATCCTCTACATTGTTGGCCTAGTTGGTATTACCAATCAACTTTGGAAGCTGCCGTACATCTGTCCAGGACTAACAACTGGGCCTCTCCCATTAGTGTATGCCTGATGGTCTGAAAATCCAACCGGCTGCGCCTTTTAAGTTTGAACTTCACAACAGCACTTACATATACTATCTTAATATGCAAATGAAAGATACAATTCCTTTTTTTTGTTGAAGAGCATTTACTTTCGAATGCTGTTTAAGCGGTTAACTTAAAACTAAGCCGGTCGATGGAGTTTCACGATATTGGAGCCCTTAAAAATGAGGCTGCGCAAGAGATATAAAGCCAATGCTGACAGATGTTTGATTATGTTAAGTAAAATAAATATGAAATATTAAGCTGAATGGTTTATAGATTCGTGGAACTGCGAAATATGTTTTTTTGACGTCACTGGACATATGCAATTACATGGCATTGCAATTTGATCAAGACCAAATTGAGCAAGAAATACAAATCAAATAAAGTGATGAGCAGAATTGTGACAGTTAGAAAACGTCTTAAGCCTACATACATACATAATTGCATCGATTGTTCGGATTTCCGAAAATATACTATATACATACACAAGTTAAAGATGAAGTTGTCCAAAAATGCATGCACATGTCATCGCGGCCCCAATGCATGCACGTTTGCCACGTGCTTTGCGTCAGAGGATCCCACAGCCACCCGTGGGAGCGCACAATGGAATAGCACACCTTAGACAAGGTACCAATTTAATTGTGTAATAGTGCCTCAAAAGGAGCCACAGAGCAATTCGATTTAGTAAAGATAGCAATAATCTTTACCGCGTTTAACTGAATTATCGCTGATCGTATCGCCGCCTCTGCAGTATACGTTCGCAGAGACCCACGTCTTAAGTGTTACCGAGGTCACCTTTTGCACCGCGTTGCAGTAGGACAAAAAGTCTTAAATATAAAGGTCCATCGTGGGAGATTTTGCTGGAATTCTGATTATATTGTAAGCATATAGTTTAAGAAAATATAAGGAAATATATTGTATTTAAGAACAAAAAATTTTAAGGTTGAGCAGCACCATTGCCGCCCGTAAAACCATGCAAACAATTAGGTAGGAGATCACTGTAAAGATCGCAATAGGGATTTAGCAATAGACTAACATTAATAAGAAATTAAAAATAAGAGTAAAAATAATACAAATAAACAATCAATGCTGAGCAATATGCAAGACGAATTATCCGATGCTATTCACAGCCTTTCCCACGCAGCAATGCCGCAAGGGCAGAGCAACCAGTTACTACCACACCTGTTGCTAGCCCAGAACTGAACCCGGATGTTGTAGTAAGTCTAATCCGAAGGACCCTTGAAGGACGGCTATGTAAAACCCTGATTTGTTGTCCGATATACCAACCGCATAGCCACGACCTGGGTATGAGCAAAAATAAGTTTTCGATATAACGCGATTAATTAAGGAAGGAAGAAAAATGTAGATCGCATAATGAGTTTATACGAGGAACAAAAGGGCACATACAAATATTACTTAGATACTTTGGTTATACGAAACAAAATAGTCGGAGAAGCTGATGTAGTACAAGAGTCGTATAAAACTACCATGAACTGGGTTTAATAGCGCCTTACCTCGTTTATTAGCCACCAAATTTCCAAGAGACTTGAGCCATGCACATTATTTCTGTGGGCTGGTAGAAAACCAAGAACATAGAAATGCATTCATTTCAAAATATGCACAACAGGCTCCGCCCCTACTACCTACACAAGTCTCAAAGTAATTATTAAATAGACATTAAAGGCCGAAACCAGTTTTGAATAGCATGTCTGGTCAACCAAGAAACGTTCAGCCTAGGTTGTTTTATGCACCGCAAGTCCGATAGAATACAACCTATCAATCGGAAGGCGCATGACCTGCTCCAATGTATAACAATCAGCCACCCATCCTACGCAACAGAAATATGTTGTAGCACATCAGTCCGCACCGTTTAGACAAAACTTCCCTGCGGCCTTAAGAATCATCTAATCTGTATTTCAAAGGGCTTTTGACAACATTTTAACAGGCCACGTAGGCAAGGTATGCTACATTGACGATATTATCGTCTTTAATCAGTCCGAAGAAGAACACGCTAAACACTTAGATATGGTTTGCACAACTTTACGCAAAGCTTTCATGAAACTTCAAATGAATAAATGTGAATTTTTCAAAACTAAAGTTGATTTCTTGATCTTCACTATTTCAAAAATGGCAGTAAAACCAATGTTGAGAATGTAAAAGCCATTGAGGCCTTTCCCGTCCCCAAAACTATGAAAGATTATAATCTTTTCTGGGTTTGTCGAGCTTTTATCATAGGCTTATACGGGGCAACGCTTAAATAGCAAAGCCACTTACTACCCTTCTCAGAGGAGAAAATGGAAAATCCTCAAAGAATATCTCAGCTAGAATAAAAGTCACACTAAACAATGAAACGTTGGACTCGTTTGACAAGATAAATTGAACACTAGCGTGCCAAGATGTGATATTAGCATCCCCGATATAAGTAAAGAATTGTAATTAACTACTGATGCTTCATATTGTGCTATTGGAGTAGTGCTCGAGCAGGACGGAAGACCAATTACCTTCATTTCCCAAACTATGCCGCAAATGAAAAAAATGCTGGCTATAGATTAGGCTCTTTAGACCTTGCGGTACCTATACCGCTAAATTTGTTATATTTACTGACAATAGCCTTTGACTTTCGCTCTGAGCTACAAAGATCATAATGGAAATCTCTTGAGGTGGAAAAGTCACCTTACCCACTACCTCAGGTATAAACCAGGGGTAACTAATGTTGTGGCTGATGCATTTTCCAGAAATCCCATAGAAAAAAATATCGCATATTCTTATACCTCGATTAGCGTATTCAAAAACCATGTGTTTTGATTGACCTCCGACAAGGAATCATAAGAATTCAGTATACCCTTTCCATCCTACCATAGACACGTAGTAAAAACAAAAAATTATTTAGAAAAATGTTTATTTGATTCATATAAAGTCTGTCGGAGCAGATACCACTGTTGTGTTGGGTACTTGTATAAATAATCACAATAAGCAATTGTCTTGAACTTGCTCCAATGAGCGTCTTTATTTGAATGTAATGTGGTTCTCTTAGCCTAAGGCTTGCTAGCTGTCGGCGCAGCGGCAGCATATATAAGTAAATTAAAAATATGCAGAACGGAGAGAGCACATGCACATATGTATATAAGCGGTCAGCGTGGGAACCATGCTGACTCGGCTCTAAACGGTCAACGCTTTGAGTGCGTATCATGTTACAGTTGCACTTGAAATATATGTGTGTGGACACTTGGCGCGCTGTCGCTGAGTGACAACGGCAATGGCCTATGTTATGTATTAAGTAGTGTATACACTACATTTCCCTCCTTTTGAAAAATAACGTAATTACATGTAGTTATTTTAATTCTTATTATCTTTTTTTTTTTTATATGTATATTTGTAATTGTACCTAATAACGATAAAGAAAATGAAATTATTAAAAATATTTATTAAAAATGTTTAATATATATAATTATGTATGAATTTTTATATTTATTTATCTATGTATGTATTTTCCTATGTATGTATTTTCTTATGTATGTATTTTCTTATGTATGACCATACTAAATGTTATTATCAAATAAAAAGTTTTAATCTATCCTTATGAACTGTCTGTTTTTTGTTTTTGTGATTAACTATTATAATATTATTTCTATCTCCTAATTCCGTTACTTTATACGGACCAGTATATTTATAATCTAGCTTATGACCTGTTTCATTTCTTAATAAGACTTTATCTCCTACTGATATATCTATATTGTTTACTTTCTGATCATATAGTACCTTATTTTTATTCTTATGCTCTTCTATCATTATCCTAGCTCTTTTATATGCTACTTCTAATCTATATTTACTTTCTTTAGCATAATCATCTATGTTATATATTGCTTCTATGCTATCTATGCTATTAAATTGTTTTGGTAAATTACTTGTTTTACCAAACATATTGAAGCCATACGTCCCAATCAGTTTTATCAACTGATATATATGAACGTATATATTCATTGAAAGTTCTGTGGCTTCTTTCTATTGTTCCGACTGTGGTGGTGTGCTGTAGATGTAATATTTTTAATATTTAAATATTTGCAGAAATTGTCTATAATTGAATTTGTCTATTCTGTTCCCATGTCCGTAATGAACGTCTTCATCGGACCGTAGTTCAGAATAAATGATTCAAAGATTGCTTTAGCGACAGTATTAGCGTTCTTATTTGGTACTGGTATGGCAACTAAATATTTAGTTAAGTCACATATTAAACTGACTGCATACTCGTTGCCATTTTCTGATTTTGGTAGTGGTCCACTATCACTCCGTCGAAAAGATTTATGGGTGTGTCGGTTATTGTTAGTGGGGCTATTTTAGCTTTCTGGCATTTTTGACATTTTCGTATGTACTCAGTAATATCACGAGTCTTTTTTTATTTTTCCAGAAATAATGTCTTTTGATTTTTGCTAATGTTTTTGAGATGCCAGTATGACCTCCTTGTATAGGATCGTCATGGAAATTAGACAGAATGGCTTCTTTATCTTTTTGCTTATCTATTAGGGTCACCGGGTTGAGTAGCCCATTATTTTGAAATTATCTATTGAAACACATTCAAAGATATTTTCCCACGGTGCCACTTGGAGTTGACTGATTTTATTTATACCGGCTTGCAGTTCAAGCCTTTGGAAAAATGGACCTAAGTCTAGAATTCCATTGGTATATAAATCGCTAACATCAAATCTTGCAGTAATTTTTCTGCCATGTTTAAATAACAAAGCATATGTTTAAATGCAATGTCACTACTTTACGTACTTCGTCATTGTTTATGACTTCATTTACGTTGGGCCTAGAAGCTGTACTTAAAGATTGCGTAGGCAATTCTTTTTCTTTATTTTCCGCGCGGATTTTCTGTCTATTCTGATATCTTATAGTGACTATATTGATATTGCCAGTTATTTTTTGTAAGTCTTTGATGGTTATTCTTGATAACGCATTAGCTACATAATTGTATTTTCCCTTTAAGTATTCAACTGTAAAATCGTATTCTTCTAATTCAATAATAATAATATTAAGGGTCTATGGTCTGTCTTTATTATGAAATGTTTTCTATATATATATGGTCTAAAATGTAATACTATTGCCCAGTGTATGGCAGCTAGTTCCAGCTCAGTAGTACACTTATTACTTTCTCCCTTAGTGAAAGATCTAGATGCATAAGCAATGGGAAGTTGGAGTCCGTTATGGTTTTGAGTTAGAACCGCTC
>SCDZ01001055.1:0-34271 GCA_004143845.1 Drosophila lacertosa | reverse complement strand
TATCTGTATCTGTATCTGTATCTGTATCTGTATCTGTATCTGTATCTGTATCTGTATCTGTATCTGTATCTGTATCTGTATCTGCATCTGTATCTGTATCCGTACTTCTATCTGTATTTTTTCTCGGCTTTTGCGTTCACAAACGCATTCAGAGTTAAATAGAGCGAGTTTTTCAACGTGAAATCCAACTAGCGCTTGATATAATTTGTTGTTTTTATCATTTCAGCTGCGATTTAATTTCATTTCCATTTCATGCCAGTTAAATTTAAAGTTTTTCATGATTTCTCATTTAATTTCGCATTAAGACAATTTTCATACCCGTCACTCATAAAATGGCTACAAAAGGGTATACAACAACAATTGCAATTGCAGGGAAAAATGGAAAATTCTATCTGCGTCCATTCAATTTATTTTCATTCTTGATCAGCATCAAGTGCTCACTGACTTTTCCAATTTCAACAATGTTTTTTCTTTCTCGCTGCTCTCACTAATATGCTAATATTAATGCGTTTTAATTCCGATTAACTGGCCTCAACTCGTCAGCAGGCTTTTAATTCGATGGTGAAATAAGTAAATTATATTATTTTCCATCTCACATGAATTTCTGAAGCAGAATGTAAATTGTCCGATTTACAGGGTACTCTTTAGTAAAGAGATGCACACTTTTGGTTATTAATTTTTCTGCTGTTTTAATGCTTTCACATTGGAGGCAATTCCATCAGCGAACTACATACATATGTATGTATACATATGTTTATACATATTTTAGTGCAAATACATATAAATTGGCTGGGCTTTTCGCCGTTCCAACCTTGTTATGAACATTTCGTAAACGGACTGATTGCGAAGTGCTTTTAACCATTTTTTTAAATGCTTTTTATGCTCTAATATATTTATTTATACAACTTTTTATTAAACATGTAGTAAGCACAACTTTTCAACAGATAAAGTATTATTTTGTAATTATTATTTATCCTGTTTTCTATGTTAGAAATGATATAAGTTATATAACTTTATTTTAATTAAATGTTATTAACGTTAATTAGTAAGTGTTTTTTTTTTAAAAATATTACTGCAATCAATTAATTAATTTCAGATAGTCACCCAAGTCGACATAATCCCGTTTTTTGGATCACGTCAATTGGCCGAGGTCAAACTAAAATCATATAACATAAATAAAGTTACCATAAATATATAGGCAAAACATATAAGTTAGTTGAATTGCCATCAATTGAAATGCACAGGTATTAATTGCGAACTTTGCAGTTGGCGGTGATCCTCCAACTATGGTCCTGGCGCAGGATTCTCGTCTACGGCAGTCTTGCTTGTTCACAGTAAAGTATTTCATTTATTCATTTGCTGACAAAACTGGTCGCACCGACCGTGGACGCATTAGTAATTTATAAACGTGCTCATAAGCCGCAAATCCAATTCGGGCTGCCGAAATTACAGTTTGCCATTCAGTCGGATTCTGTCCACAGAGCTCCCATGGTTATTGCTAGCTGGGTCTACCGCGTGGGATTGCCAATCTGACCCGGTGAATTGGTTGGTGGCTCTTAAAAACTGTATCTCGGCGAAGGCGAATGTTGTTGCTATATCCGCAAATTAAATGAAAATTGAAAATTCGTTTGAATTAACCCGTCAACGTGCATTACTTCAGCGCACTGAATAACGACATACGGCGACAACGAAATGTGCAAATATTAATTTTAATATTAATATAATAATAAGAACTCGCTGCAGACATTTATAATGCAATTGTTCCCTTATTATTTTCAATTATTGGGCAGCCAAGTGTGTCATTTAATTAAAAATGGCAACAAAAAATATATATGCATAATATGTAAATATATTTTGTCATTACGTTTTTGACATTCTCTCAGTTATTGTTGTTTTTGTTATTCAAGTTTGAATAAAAAACATTTTTTATATATTAAAACTTGTTCGTCATATATGTATAAATATACTATATACTAAATTTAAAAACAAATAGATAAGATAAGATTTATTTGGAAAACAATTGCAAACATTTTTTAAATGCATGTAAAGCAACTCTTGGGCAGGATCAGCTTTTGTGCAAATAACACTAATGGGTTAATATGCTCAACGATGCGGAATTCTATTTCTGGGCGTCTGTGCGTCTGTGCGTTTGTATGCGGCAACAATTTTCAACTAAATTATAACAACAAGCTCAATAAACGCACACAATTTTTGAGAAATTTCATGCAAAATACAAAAGCAAAAGCTGTTTATGCTGACCGACACCGTTGCGGCAAAAAGAGCAACAACAATACGGACAATAAGAGGTATGGCTGAGGTATTAAATGGCGCACGTTTCCTAGCCAGAAAAACATAACGAAAATGTCAAATGCACATTTGACCAACAGCGTGAAATGAACACTGCCAGCAAAAAGTGTATGCACATCTGTTTGTCCAAATGCATTTGGAGTGTGCCCGATTGCCGCTGGGTATGCATATCAGATGCTGATGCTGTTCGGGCGGACTCATAAATGGATTGCCGCCGACAAGCAGCTAATGCCCGGAGGCAGCCAAGATTGCAATGGGTACATTGATCGATTGATGGACGAATGATGCTTGCACGAAACTTTAATTAATTCACTTATGCGCTGGCAACGGCGTGAATTAAGTGCAAGCAAAAAATAATTATAACAACATTCTGCTGCAGCTGTTGTTTTCATGTATTGATGATCCAATTAATGGCATGCCTTTTTTATTCATATACGGTATGTAAAAGCATAATTTATGCACATCAATATTTTTAATTGCCGAGCAGCATTCACAATTAAAACAAAACTTAAAATTTTTAATTTTGTTCTTGATTTGCCCACAAAGGTATTTTCATTTTTAAGCACACAATGGGAATAGTGTCTTTATTTTGAGTATATCAATTTCATCAACTAATGGAAGGTATTTGCTAGAAGTGCACTTTGCCTGGACGACTAATGAAGCGTTCCATGCACACAATTGTGGCGAATTTGATTTGTGGAATACAAGCGTTAATTTGCCTGGTTTATTTGCAGCCACAGTTCAATTAAAACAATGTCAGAGCAATATCAATTAAATCCGATGCGCTCTGATTGATCCAGCTCCACTGGCATCCTTTTTCTCTCACTGCCCCTCTTTCTCTCTCTCTCTCTCTCTCTCTCTCTCTCTCTCTCGCTTTCGTTCATTTTTGTCAGTCTCTTTTTCTTGCTGCAATATAATGGAGACGCCACTTGCATATTTGCTTTCATCTAAATGTCGTTTTGTAGTTGTTGCTGCTTCATGTTGTTTATTGTAATTATGAATCTTTCTTATTCAGATATGATTATTCTGAATATTATGTTCATTGTTTATTGTTCAAAGCAGTAAAAGCATCAACACATGAATAAATGAATTTTAATTGGCATTTGCCAACTCAACACGGAAAATATATATTCGAATTTGTTATAGAAAAAAGTGTTTTTAAAAGCATCGATTTATAAGCTCCAAAAACAATTGAAAGAAGTTTTCTCTGTGGTTACAATTTACAATCAATTTAACCTGTGAACGATAATTAATTATGTTTTATATTTAAATTTTCAACTGTAAGATACAAATGTGAAGCATTAAAAACAACTAAGAATTATTAGCATTCTAACAATAGAAATTTCATTTTTTTTCAATTTGGTTTATTATCTTTAAAAAGCAAATAAAACAAACCGGTTCCTTTTGATTATTAGGGTATTTTCTAAACGAACAATGCCAGACATTTTCAATAAATATTTGCAGCTGAGAGAGTGGCTGTTGTTTTGTCAATTGTTTATTAGTGTCTGGCAGTTTATTTGTTTATTTATTTTATAATTTTTATTGCGTTCGGCTGCATTTGTCAGGCTTATAAATTCAGAGTAATAAAAGACAAATCTGGTATGCCATCTTAGAATTAAACCCCCATAACTGACCATGAAGGATACATACATAAATTGCTGTGCACACTGGGGCGTTCATCGTGCCACAACTAATGTAATCAGCGAACAGCAAAATAAAACTAAAAGCTGTTGAATGCCACACCCCAACGCTCAGTGCTTATTATAAACAAGAACCAACTGTTTTACTAACTTGCCACTGCATACTTTGTGGCGCAGCCTCGGCGCATTTTTAAAATGTTGCTGCTGCTGATTCTGATGATCATTATGCCAAAGCTGCTAATGCTTCTACACTGTTGAACATTTCAACTGAGCTTGATAGGGTTAATTTTATCGTTAACATATTGATAGTATGAGTAAAGCTATCTCTAATTAACAACTTCTTGTTGTATTATTCTTGTTCATGAGAACAATCGGTTAACAATCCAATAATACATTGGAATCGATCAAAGTCTATTTACAATAAGCTGAACTCTCTTAGTTTACTGTATTCGTTTACATTATGTATACAGAATCAGATCTGACATACAATGTTTTGTATTTTAATGTTATTTTACTGTATTCGTTTACATTATGTATACAGAATCAGAATAATGTTAATATGGTCTGTTAATTAACACTATTTAACCAGTTTGGATTAACTTTTCATTGTCTATTTACCATTAACCGTAACTAAGCAAAGAGGTAATTTATTTGTATGAAAATTGAAAAATATTGGCTTTAGACCAGATTAGCCAATTAGAACACAAAAAACAACTAAGTAAAAGAAAATGTATGAATTAAATTCAATTGAAGTTTTAAAAGTCAAATATTGCAAAATGTAGTATAATGAGACTGAGACACTTTTATTTAATATTTTTGATAATTGTTTAAAGATCATGCAATTAGATTTTTTGCTGTTTTAAAATTTTCTCAGGTTTATCTGAGTGATTAAAATAAAATATTAAATATCTTATTGCTTACATTTATGCATTATATAAAGAATATATTTGAAACCCCGATGAAAAAGTAACACTAATTTATAATAATCCGATTGCAGCATTGTAAAATATTAACTGTTTTTAGGTTGAGTCCATTCGAGTATTCATTTTGTGAAGTCTCCATTCACTTTTGCTGGAGCTTGGACGCTGAGCTGCCACCTTGCCTCTGATTGTTATCGCTTTAATGAAGTCCCCTGCTATTTATGCGGCGGTGTCGTCAACGTTGATCGTCAGCGCGAAAAGAATTTTGTGCAAACTTTTTTTTTATCGATGCGATGACGATGGCTCCATCGCCCCCTTGGCCCAGATGGTGACGTTGGCTGTTATGGCTGGAATTTGTGGGGAGGGCTATTGATGCACGTCTTTCCAGTCTATTATTATCGGCACTTTTTACACTTTTCACTTAAGCGCATTTTGTTTTTTCAGTCAACAGTTTATTGACTCTCGACGCCCGACTCTCAACTTGTCGCCGTTATAATGTCAGCAAATTGTTAAAATGCTTTGTTAGGAATTTCAAACAATTTTTTGGCGGCAGCGATGCAGCGCACAATATTCAACTACAGCAGCAGCGACAGCAGCAGCGACAGCAGCAGCGACAGCAGCAGCGACAGCAGCAGCGACAGCAGCAGCGACAGCAGCAGCGACAGCAGCAGCAGCAGCAGCAGCTGAAACAGGAACAGGTCCTGAAAATATGTTCTGTGTATATGGCGCTTGTTGTTGTTGCCATTGTTGTTGCTTACAAAATAGTTAGCTGCTGTTGGCTTTGTCGGTAATTTACCAGCAACAACAACAACAACAACAACATGCACGGGTCACATGTAAGCGTTTGAACTTCGTAGTCATAAAATATTTGTTAAGCATTTTGCGCTCAATTTTCTTTTTAACCATTTTGGCTACAGGTCGACAGTCAACAGTCAACAGCCAACAGCAAACAAACGAACGAACGAACAAAGCTTTGCTCTATCCAGACTCCCTCTCCCTCTCTCTCTCTCTCTCTCCATCTCTCTCTGCAGCTTGCATCCTGCCGCCCAAAATAATAGCCAATTCGTAAGCGTTATTACCATGCCCTATAACCAGCAGCTATCGCCTTGCCCGTTGGCTATTCCATGCCCCTTGGCGTGTGCTAGAGTGGCTGACCGAACAATCGTAGGGCATTTGACCAGTCGTCGAGTCCACATTAGCTTTTAGCATTTGTTTGTCAGACAAAATATGTATCAGATTAATTATATTTACTTGGACTTGCCTCAGTTTGTGAACCATTTTATTCTATTTTCTTTATATATATTTATTTAAATTATATATAATAATATTTTTTGAAAGCTTCAGATGCAATCCTAAAAATTAAATCCAAGCAATACTTTTTACTCACTTTAACAATTTACAGCTTAGATTCAACTTGCAAGTTTTGTATACAAGGGTATTTAATATTTGTCGTCTTTACCTTGGATACATTTTTTTTCTTCTGTTTAACAATATTCCACGCTCTGAAATCACGTACATCTCTAGTTGGATACATAAGTAGTTGGGCTTGATTTTTAAATTTGTTTTTTTTCCACGCTCCTTTTTGCTGTTGTCGTTTTTGTTGTCGGTATTGTCAGCTGATTATGCCAAAATGACAAGCAAACCAATTATGTTTTTGTTTGTTTAACATGGGCACAGCCACAATCACAACCAAAACAACAACAACAACAAAAGCTATGTTTGTTGCACAACACCTAATGGGGTGTAAGGTGCCACGTCGTCTTTTAATAAATATGCTGCAGCTAACATTTCCATCACGAATGAAAAAGAAGCCTCGAAGATGGCAAAGATTCGTTGAATACTAAACTATTTATAACATTTTAAGCAGTTTCCTTTGCACTTAAACATGATTAAAAAATAAGTGTGCATAAGTTTAAGCTGCCATAATTAGTTAAAAAAAAAAGGGTGAAAATATTGAAAATGAATGAAAAAGTGTAAGCTGAAGTCTGATTAACTATTTTTCTATTAATTATTGACGAGCCCTGCGATAGATAAAGTAAAACATTATAGATAAAAGGAAGCTGTTGTTCAGATTGAAAACAAGCTAATTATACTTTGTTTTTTTGAATTTTTTTGGTTGGTCCATTCACCTCAATATTCCGCTACAGCAATCCACAGCTCAGGCTCAACTTAAATACTGATATGCAGCTTCAACGCCATTTTCATCGACGCATGCTCTTCCCAAGTATATACTATGTATATATAAAGATATATATATATATTTATATATATTCGTATTGCTTATCTGACCGCAGCAAGCGTCGCTGTTGCGTTGGCTGTTAAGTTGTTTGGTTTTTGCTTTAGTTTACTTTTGAGCCTGCCAAAATGGAAGCGGCAAAAACTGACAGAGTGGCAAAAAAGGCAGCAACAACAAAGTTTTAGCTGAAAACCAAACAAAAAGTAAACAATGCAAAGTTGCTTCTCTCTGTTGTTGTTTTTGGCCTGACACACACACACACACACACACACACACACACACATATATATATATATATATATATAGGTATATATATGTATATAGAAATGGCAGCAGCTTCCCACCAATGCAGCAGCAGCTAAAGCAAAAGCAACGGCGACACCGCAATGCAAATATGCCAACAGCAACAACTGCAGCAACAACAACAAGAATAAGAGAAGCGCTGAAACAAAACGTGGATAATGCAAAGTGACAAGCCGCATACAGCGCCAACGCTTGAGGCACTTCCTCGAAAGATGGGGCGAGGCGAACAGCAGCTGGACGCTCATCCAGAACAACACACAGAACAACAGGACGGCTGGACGACGGGACAACGGGACAACGGGACGCCAGGACAACTGGCTAAGGACTGCTGCCAGGCCATGCCCGAGCAGCGCCAGGCGGTTGCCAGGCCACAGAGCCGCGCCCATTTACGTGTGCCCCAAAAATGGCAGCTATAACAAATTAAGAAGGTTACCTTCACAGACACGGCTATACTTTGGACCAGCGGCAGCAAAGGAAGAGGATGGGGAAGGTGGGGGGAGGCTGCCTTTGTATCGCCAGTGCAATAAATACAAATGCCAGCTACTAGCACGTTTATTTTAATGAAGCATTTCATGCAAACCTCCCATTTCGTTGTCTGCAGTTAATTAAATTCACAAATATTATATTTGTTTTTAAAATTTAAAAAACACTTTTAGAGAGTATAATGAATATTGCAAATGAACTGCATATATATATTGTGTATTAATTAATGTTCAAAACTGATAAAATTATAAAATTTATGAATTTATTTAAATTATGAAATTTATTACAATTTGTTAAAAACTTTGCTGTTGACCACAAGAAGTTTAACCTTTAATGAACCCATAACAATAATAAGCTATACCAGCAAATAACTTTCCTTCAGCGGAAAACAAAGCTTGTGTATTTACAATCTACACATATGTATATACTATATACATATATGTATATATACTATATATATATATGTAAGTCGACAGACTTTAAAATCAAGTTTGAAGATATCAAGTAAATGATGTTTTCCACTTGTGGGCGCAATATTTGTTATGTACTTATCTATGGCATCGGCTTGTTGTGGGCCACTGCCACGCCCCCCAGCCCTTGTCCAGCCAACGGCCGCGCTGTGGACGGCATTAATTTGTAGCTGCAGCGGGCCCCCAAGTGGCAGATAGTCGTATTTATTTGTCATGCATTTATGCAATTTACCGTGGTTGGGCAACGGGGGCAACACGAGTACATCGTCTGGCCACGCCCACAGCATGCCGGACATTTATTGAATTTTTGACTTGAAGCATTTAACATTTAAACGTAAAAGTGTCGCACGCACCCGTAATAATACTCGATAGCTGCTGGGGATACGTAGACTCCCAATGGCTACTGAATTCAGTCCCTCTCCTGCCCCCGCATCCCTCTCCTCTCTCTTTGGGCCCTCTCACCATTTTTTGGCACATAAATTGCCGGGCAGACTGCCCTGGGCCGCCTGTTTGTTGTTGTTGTGGTTGTTGTTTTTGTTGCTGCTGCTGTTGTCTTCCATTTAGGCGCACTTTGTTTTTTTGTCCGGTCCGTTCTGCGTGAATACGAATGTACGCAAATACACACACACACACACACACACGCACACGTGCGTATCTGTATCTGCATATAAATGTATATATTGACATGTACAGAGATAATAGCACGTGCGTACATGTGCGGGTGTTGGTCGGGTTTGGGGCTTGGGGTTTGGGGACCGTGTGCGTATGCACAACGGAAATGAATTGAAATTTTAAAACCCACAGCTGCGACCGCTTCCTGCGGCAAAAGTAGCAGCCCACACTTCAACGCAAACACGAATGAGACTACAATCACGTATACGTATGAGTAAGTAAATATCTATGTGTGAGTGTGTCTGCGTTTCTGATTGCTAGCTGCATGTTCCATAAAAGAAATTACAAAAACAAAAAATAAAATAACGCCAAAATAATAAATGCGACAGTTTGCCAGGTAGAAAATGTTGTCAAGTCAGAGCCAAGCCATTTCCATTTTCTCCAGAATAAACGCAACTGCAACTGCTTTGCTGCTGAAAACAATTATTTCCACAAATTTTACAATGGCAGTTAATTTACATTTTTAGAGAAACTCAAAAACTACAGAAAAAAACAGCTAAAGAAAACAAGGAATTGAAGCATAATTTAGCTTAAATTGAGCTCTGAGTAAACCAATGTTATTTTTTAAGTATTTAATTTTAATAAACATAATTACAATTTATAATTTATAATAACACAATTTTACCGTGAAGTTTTTAGCATTTCTAAAGAGAAATCGATGTTTGGAACATGTTTCTAAATGTTTAACAAACGCAAGTGAGAACTCTGTGCGTATACGTAATATACGAATTTACATTCATTTAGGTATTTACATCTGCGTACGGAAAGAGAGTTAATATCTTTTAAGCACTTGGACGCATTCTTGTGGCAAACACACATAAACACACTTAACTTTATATAGACTGACTGTGTGTACTTGAATTTGAATATTGATCCTTCAAGTTGTAAGCAACCAATGTCCTTAGCTGACACATTCGTGCAGCATGCAGCATGGAAATAAATAAAATTGCCTAAAATAAAATAGAGTGCAGCATTTGGATTTCAGCTGTGTCAGAAAATATTTGCCTCTTTTGGCCAAACCAAAAAAAAAAAAAAATAAATGCATTCGGAAAAGCAAACTAAATAAATAGTTATGACATTGCAATTATTTGCCACTGACTGGAAAAATTGTGATTTTTTTAATCATTTTATTTCGAATTGCAATTGCGTCAGCAAATTGGCAACGAGAGGTAAAAAAACAACAACATTTGATCATTTAAGGCAGCCAAAATATAATTAAAACCTATTTTACTGCGTCAAATGTTCAACTTAAAAAAATTATATAAAAAGCTGCAATTGCTTTTTTTTCAATTTTAATCGAAGCCTGTGTGCAGTCATCAAATTGTTCATATGCCATTTGAAATTAACATAATTAACAACTTTGAGTTTTGAACGTATGCAGAATCGTTAAGAAAAAAGGAAAAATATTTACAATAATTTAAACATTGTTTTATTCGTCGAAATGCGAACTGACGTGCACAGTAATAAGTAAATGTTATTCGTTTGCTTATTCACATCATTAATTAGCACAGCAAATGCACAAAAAATTAAATATCAGAAAATTATTCTCTTGATTATTGTCAAGGTATATTAACTTTGATTACATCAAAAAATGTTTTACAATTAAATTGTAATTTTATGATATTCAGTTAATACATTATTACATATTTTTTATTTTTTTTTTTTTCTTGTTACATATTAATCAATGTGTAAAATATACGAATATAAATTTTTTGAAGACAATTTAAGTAACGGTTGGGTAATAAATTAAAATGTGTGTTTGTTTCTTTCACTATCGAAGATACACTTTAGAAAACGACAATGATAACATTCGACATTCGATACGGGAGCATCGTAAATCTGGCAGTACCGTAACAGGCGATAAGCTATCTGGCCGCATAAATAACCATGGCTTAAAGAAGTTACGCCCCTGTATAAAAATGGCTCGCTGGCGTCTGCAGCGGTTCAGTCGTTTGCCAATATGATTACCAATTTGTTGCCCGTTTTTCTGTTGGCCGTCGCCTGCGGGGCGGCAGCTGTGCCCGCTCCGGTCGCCGGCCGCGTGGTGGGCGGCGTGGAAGCCGCCCGGGCGCAGTTTCCGCATCAAATCTCGCTGCGCAATCGGGGCTCGCACAGCTGCGGCGGCTCAATAATCTCGGCCAACTATGTGCTGACCGCGGCGCACTGCGTCGTCTACGAGGACGCGAACGGAGCCAACCAGGTGTACCCGGCCAGCCAGATCACTGTGCGCGCCGGCAGCAACGATCGCTTCAGCGGCGGCGAGTTGCGCAACATTGTGGAAATTGTGGCGCACGAGGACTACGGCGACTTTCTCAACGATGTGGCCGTGATGCGTGTGGAGAAGCCCTTCATCTTTTCGGAGAACATACAGCCGATCGCTCTAGCCAGCAAGAATACGCCCGGCGGCGTTGACATTGTCGTCTCCGGCTGGGGTCGACTCAAGCACGGCGGCGATCTGCCGCGCTACCTGCAATGGAACACGCTCCAATCGCTGACGCTCGACGAGTGCGACAAGCTGATTGGCTGGGGCGAGCCGGCCGGTCTCTGCCTCTTGCATCCGGTGGATAACGGTGTCTGCAACGGCGACTCCGGCGGTCCCGCCCACTACGATAATGAGGTCGTGGGCGTTGCTGGCTTCGTTGTCGGCGGCTGTGCCAACGTCTATCCCGATGGCTTTGCACGCGTCTATTACCATCGCGAATGGATCAAGGCCCACACGGACTTGTAGCAAAGAAATGAACAAACATTTCACAAGCTTTCACTTTGAGTTACATATTAAATGAATACTAATTTTTTTTTTTAAGTTCGATACTGTTGCGTCAATTTTTACTGCGGGGTCTGTTTTTTTTTTTACCGTTTGGTGGTGCCCTTGTTGACCGAAACGTATTTTGCATATTTATCAGGCAATTTCACTCTAAATTTGCCAATTATGCGCATTTTTTTCCCAACATGACCCGAATTGGCACCAATACACAGATACCAGAACGAACACGCACACGCACACACACACACAATTGCCTTTCATGGATTCGTCACATTGTCTCACAGTAACTTTTTTGTGTGTAAAATGGCGAGAGCTGGTCCAAAAATAGGCAACTGATATACAATAAAACTGGTTAAAAAAAACATTTTTAAATATAATTAAAATAAATAAGTTTATTTATTATTTTTCAATCATCAACTTTTTTATTCACGATTATTGTTAATGACAAAATGTATAAAAAATGTACAAAAACATTATTTGTAACAAGTTTAGCAGCGACTCTCGCAGTTTGTGTTTATCTATTTATATTTATTTATTTTTTTTTTTGACTTTAGGCTTTTCATATTGGCATAATTTATACTTTAGCAGCATTTTTATCGCTGCGCTCGGCATGAAATACAAAATACAATAAACAATGGGCGCTGAACGACAACCGAACGCACAGCGCACAGTTGAGTTCAATGTTAGTCAGCGCCACGCCCCCCAATCGACCGCCCAGATCGGCCCATGCCAGCAGCTGCCAAAGAGCTGGTCCCACTCCATTTCACTGTCGCACTTTGTGTCACTTTTCGCCACTGCATTTATATGTATATATAATTTGCTTCTTCTTTTTTAGATATTTTTTTGTTTTGCGTGCTATTTACTTTTATTTTTAATTTTTGTTCATGCTTGTATATACGAATATATCGCACATTATTTATACAAATAATAATGCAGAAAGGCAGCGAGCAAGGCAAACATGGCGTATACGTAATGTCAATTGCATTGGCAGCACTGCGCTTAAGCTTTCCCCGCAACGCAGGCTTAGTGCGGCTGAACTTTGGATGCGTCTATCTGGCTCGTGTTGGCTGCCAATGTCATCACTCATTTTCAGCAGCACTTTCATTGTCAGTAAGTAATAAAAAGGAAAAAAAAAATATCATCCACAATGTTTTTTCTATTTTGTTTTTATTATCAATTTTTGACGCAGTGACTTCAGTTTCTAATAGCAAATAATGCAGCAGTGCTGACATTTTAATTACAATAAAAGCGAGCATGGCAACGTTCGTATGTATTTTGTAAGACATATTTGTATGTACTATATGCTCAAGGGGTCAAATTGAGAACAGCAACCGACAAATTTATATTATTCATGATAAATCCAAATATTAGTGCACTTTTCCATGCCTCCGACCTGGCGCAAACTAATGGTTTTTCCTAGTTTTTCCCCGTTGATAACTTGAAAGGCAGAATTCTAATTGAACGAAAATAAAATATATATTTTTAGCTTTTATAAATCTAACAGTTTGACAATCATTCTGAGATCTTGGTCTGTTAAATAATAAATATATGCATAATAACTTTAACAACTAGTTCTTGTTGCTTAGGCTTAAATTTAATAAGAATCGCTGAAAGGAATTTTTCGTTTTATCACTGTTACACTGAAAATGTAGAACCTTCCGATTTTTGTTTTTATCGATTGCGGATATTATAATTAGTATAAAAATCTACTTTAAAACTATTACAGTGAGGTTAAATTTTTCTGAAAAATCCTACCGGATTTCGAACTTTGTCAAAAATAAATCGATTTTTATGTTTGATACCATTTTAATCAAAGGTTATCTCATTTCTTGATTTTCGTTTTGCAATCACAGCGAATATTTTAAAGGTATTTATTTAAATCCTAAATGAAAAATATGCTCTATAAATTCTAGGATTTCTGGCCCACAGAAACGGGAACTTCAATTGCTCCTTTGGTCAGCGCGGGGATTTTGTAGGCAACACTTAAAAATACGTTAAAGCTTAAAGTTTTTCATCTATATATTTGTGTGTGTGTGTGTTTGTGTGTGTGTGTTAGTGCTATGAATGTATGTACATTCTTGGATGTATATGCAAAAATGGCGCCTGACATGGATGTCTCCACTGCTGGCGTTGCCCGTGTGGTTTATCTTTCATCTTTGGCAAAGTGTTTCACAACTATTTCACTGCACTTGAGTGCGGTGCGGAGGAAAGTAACGCGTGAATGGAACGAGGGGCAGCATTGGCGGCTCCGGAAGCGGGGCGTGGCTGCGACTCACTCGCGCAGCAAAAATCTTCGAATGTGACGCTCTCCCGTTGCCCCCATATCGAATTAAATACAAATGGGATGTAATGCAGAAGCGTACACCGATGCCGATGCCGATGCCGATGCCGATGTCGATGCCGATGCCGATGTCGATGTCGATGCCGTTCCGATGCCGATGCCAATGTCGACCTCACAGCCCCCCCCCCCCCCCCACCCCAATTTCCACGCCCGTTGGGCAGCAGACACCGCAGAGGGCGACTCAATGTGCAAATTTATGAAGCGACCGGCGACCGGCCGAGCCGACTGGAGGCTGCCAACAAATTTGGCAGCCAAGCACGTGAATTGAGTCCAAAATTTTGCGCACTTGTGCAATGATAGCGGCACAGAGCTCCAGTCGAAATCAGCCAGCCCAGCCAGGTATCTATGTATACACACATTCCACATACTATATATACAATTGTGTATGTCATGCGACATCCATTGGGCTTACACACACACACACACACACACACACATGTGCATACGTGTGTGCACAAGTAGGCTGAAAGATGCGGCAGTTGGGGGCGTTGGCCATTTGGCACCGCTGATAGCCAGAAATATTAGTCATTGCCTTTAAGTTTGGCTTTTGATGCATGTACAGAGGATTTACTCCCGGCTGCCAACGTCATGTTTAAGTCTATTGAACCCTTTAAAGGCGTGTAAACCATAGATTAAAGTCGACAGTCGAATAAACAATAAAAATAATAAAAATAACGTGTACATAAACATATGCAAATTTTAAATAATTTAATCCAATTAAGCCCTACTAGTGAATTACATAGAAAATATATCAGTATAGATATTATTTTAAATGGCTTTAATCTAAACTAAAACAAAAACAGTTTTCCGATCTTCGTTGGCGACTTTAACCAACAAATTACAAAAACCTATAGATATTGGAAGTTTTAAGATCATGGCTAATACTAATATTGCTTAAGCTCATAGTAAATGGCTTAAACACAAAGGCTCAATAATTATAAAGTGACAGCAGAGATGAGCACACTTAAATGAGCACTGTGTGTGTATTTGGGCAGTTCTAATAATTATATTTTGATGCCACGTAGATAAGCAAGAGACATCAAAAATAGCCTGAAAGGCAATGCCAAAAAGTTATTGAACTGTTGCCCATTACGCTTCAATTCGCCAAAGTTGGTTGACTTTGCCAGGCCAATTACGAGCGGGACCGTGGAAGGTCGACGGTGGCCAGGGCAAGGGAAGAGGGCAATCGTGGCAACTCTTATCGGCAATGCACATTGCTCATGTCCATGTCATGCCCAAAGTGCGATAGCGGAGGCGCAACCGCCAGACTGCCCCGAGACTGAGCGCATCTGCCACGTGCAGCACTTGATTTAGTTGCAGCAAGCAGGAGTCAACGACCAGACTCTCTATCTCTGTCTCTGTCTCTCTCTCTCTCTCTCACACACACACACACACAGACAGCTATTCGCTGGCCGTGGGAATTGAAATTAACGTCGTTGTGGGAGCTGTCTCAGAACCGGCTCGCGCCTGCGGTAGACCCAACCCAATACTGGACGCCCACTCGGCCCAGTCTCTGACACAGATGTCAGTCGTCAGCCGTTGACAAACAGCTCATTTCACTTTCTCGAACTGATCGAATCCCGAATCCCAAATACGGACGCAGCCGTTTCGCGTCCAGGGCAGCTTTTCAGTTTTCAGTTTGGCCGAAAAATTAATTTCCATTTCGTCCCCTTAATGGATTTAACTTGTAGCATGTCACGAAGCAGCGCTCTGCAGTCGTCCTGACAGCAAACAGGACCATCCATGCCAATCAACAACCATGTCAGCGACGTTACTTCACACTGCAATTGCGTCCTGCGAATGCAGCAAAGATACTCGATCCTGGAATAGAGCAGAGCGTATTATAAATGAATCGCACAAACATTTATTTATTCACTCTTAAATAAGAGTTGTTTTATATAACACTTCAGTCTATTGTGTATGTATATTTAAAAAGACCAAGCCCAAACTAAAGATCTCAAAGTTATTTGTTTTTCCTGCTATACCAAAGAGAAAAGCAAACTGCATATGGCTTAGACCTCTCAGTTTTGTTGTTGAATTAATTAATTCAAAAAAATAAATATACAATTTATGGCCACAATAAATTTAATTTTTCAAACACAAACACAAACACACACACACACACGAAATTTGCGCATATGGGAACACAGTGCTTCTTACTCCAGTATACGCATGCATATTTATATTTATATATACATATATATGTATATATATATTTGTATGTGTATGTATATTATCTGTGCATATATCTGTCTCGGTCTCGCCAGCTAGTTGCACACATATGCCAAAGCGTAATTTATGTTTTACTTTTTAATAAATATGCTCGAGTTCTGTGCTTGCAACTGAGCTCTTCATAAATTAGCATCGCAAGTATTTTGTGTGGTATTCTAAAGTGCTCCTTTTTGAGTATCTCTGCCTGTTCAAAGCTGATCAAAACATTTTACATAACTTTTCAATTGATTTTGTTTTTTAAAAAAGACAATTATCAATCCTTTATTGATTTCATTAAAAATTAATAATAACATCAAAAAATAATTTGTGTTTTTAGCTAGTATTTATGCATACTCCTAATTAGCATAGGAAAAATAAATAAATTCCGAAATTTTGAATGTTAAGCTTTTAATCAAAAAAATATAAATATCACAATATAATAAATGAACTTCAAATTTGTTAAATATCGCTTATATTTGAAAATATTTTTTGTTTGAATGCGGGAATCAAAACAATATTTGAATATGAGACCAACTAATTGAACATTGAATTGTCGTTATTAGTTTGAGTTGCTTGAAAATCATCACTTGATGCCGCCAATTATTTTGCAATATCCTATAATACCAACTAACTAATGTTTTAAGCAGCTTTGGAGCACATGTTGCCGCACTGCGACCAGAATCCAATTCAACTTTTCAATTCAATTTGGCTTTGGTCGACGAGGGGATGGCGCTGGGTGTGTGGGGTGGGGGCGCGGGCGGGGGCGTGGTCGGGGGAGTTGGCGTTGGCGTTGGCGTGGACGAGAGCTGTCGGTAGTGTGTGTGCAAATATGTATGCGGAATGTGACTACAATGCATGGAACGAGAATACAAAAAAGGAAAACAAATATTTACTCCAATACACTAAACAAAATTGTGGCCACTAACCGAAATTGCATTGCGTGGAGGTGAACTCAACGCTGGAGCTGGAGTTTTGTGCATACAAAGGTGGTTGCTGGCTGTGCCAGTGGTGGTGAGGGGTGGTTGAGTGTGAGAGTATGCACTTGTGCTCCCATTGCAGTTGGCTGTAAGTACTCTAATAGTAGCAGAGTAGGACTCTTAGCTGCCAACGTAGCTCGGCTTCTTCATTGTTGCTGTTATTGTTGAATGTCATAAATGATGTTGCTAAAAGACTCGGGCATAATCCGCTTTTGTTAGCATATCACAATCTACTGCTGCTGCTGCTGCTGCTGCTGCCGCTGCTGCTGTTCTGGCTTCCTCTACAGGCAGCCATACAACTGCCATCAGCCGCCAACAATAACCACTTAAATGCACTGCAATACCAATTTGTAGTTTAAAGAAAAGGAAAAACAACCAAATATAATAAATAAACGAGACGCGAGCATACCCTGTACCAAGTCAAGTAATGTTCAGACATTCATTATTCAAATACAAAGGCCACCAAAGTTGCCCTTTGAAATACTTGAACCAGTTTATATTTATTCTTTACACAAACTTTTAATTACTCTGCCAATGAACCAAAGCCAAGTAGCCGTTAAAGACTTGGGCCCCAAAATCTTTGCAATTGTCGAAGGACAAACAAACTCTAACGAGCCTCAAGGTGAGCCGTTGTTGCGGCAAAGACAATTCATTTGTTTTGTTTGCTGCCCGCTCAAAATTAACAGAAGAGACACGTTCTCCAAACTTAAGTAAAAAGAAATAAGCTAAATTAGTAACTAACAAAACGATCATCATAGAGAACTAAGTATTTGTAAGGTATGTTTGGCTTTGAAATACGCAGCAACATTTTTTATGCAGCACTGGCACAGTAATGGAAAGTATTCGCAAATTTAAGCCAAGTTAAGTTCACGTAAACAAACTACTTGTCATTCAGCTCTATTCGCATGCCAGTTGCCAATAGACAAAGTTGCTTTTGTGCACAAAATCTGTTGTTCAATGCTGGGGCGGCATCATCGACTTAAATGCTGGAAAAACAACAGGCGAACTGTTGGGGATTCGCTCTGCTTGGGTCACCTCAGCTCCACGCCCAACTATTTGGCTGGGCAAAAGCAAAAGTTCACATCCTTTGTAGAATGCACCAGATTAGGCATATGGCCTCACAACCAACTGCAGGGCACAGTTGAGAGCTGTCTGTTGTGCAGATGACAAGGCGAAACAAGAACATCAAACGTTACACAGGACACGCATTTGTTTGTGTGCGTTTGTGTACTACTGCCCGGCAGGTGGCGCTGCAGCTACTTCTTCTAACGATTATTCGCATATTGGTTACATTTACTGGGTATATATTTTTTTAAACCAATCACAGTGAAAAAGAACTAGAAGCACTTTAAGTTAAAAGCTGACATTTTAACTCAAAAAAAATATGCACACGCACATCCATGTATGTAAACATTAAAAATTCAGATTTCTATTGCAACAGTGGGAAATGCTTGGAAAGTTATTGCTGCTGTTGTTATAATGGTAACAGTTGTTGTTGTTGCTGTTGCAGCCGCTGCTGCAATAGTCATAATCCTTGTCCTCGTCATCGTTATTGCGCTGCCTACAACACCACACCACACCACACCACACCACGCAACACACACTCACACACACACACACAGACGCACATAGCAACATCTCCAACTGTTTGTGATCTTTTTCTTTTCAGAAATGGCATCAAAATTGCAAAGAAAAAGCGCCAGCAAACAGTCTGTAAAATATTGTAGCCAGCAGCTGCGCAATGGGCAGCACTTGGCGTTGGGGCAGCGGTGGCTGGCAGCTCTGTGCGTAACATGATATTGGGGCATGTACGCTGAGGCTGCTGCTGCTCAAAAAATAAAAAAAAAATATAAAAAAAACCAAGCAAAATACGAGCCTCATAGAACAATGAAAACATCGTCGTCACAATCATCGCCATGCGGTGTTTTCTTGCCATTTGTTTCCCAAAACTCCCCGGTAAGCATAAAGCACAAGAAAAGGCCCAGCAGCCAAGGCAAAGCAAAAAAAAAAAAAAAAAAAAAAAAAAAAAAAAAAAAAAAAAAAAAAAAAAAAAAAAAAAAAAAAAAAAAAAAAAAAACGAAAGAAAAAAATAGCAAGCAAACTTACAAATAGCACACATTGGGCCAGTACTAAAGACTATTACATACCCTCCTCTCGAATTTTTCGATAGAGTATGTTGAAAATTCCTTCGTTTTCCTTTTCGAAGTTTTTTTTTATTCTCTATCTCTCTCTCCCTCTCTCTCTCGCACTCTGTAATTTTTTTTATATTTTTTTTTGTGTTTTCTCTTGTTCAGTTTTTGCAATCACGCCGCATGACAACGCAGCGAGGCACGCAGCAGCCAAAGGAAAAGCGCACAAAATAGTTTTGTTCTGTAAAGCTGATGATTTTACAACGAAATATAAATTCCTGCCCCTCAAAATGACTGCGATTGTAAGGGTCTATAACTTATATATACTTATATATTAAATATATACACAAGTGAGAAAATACCTTTAACCCGTAGCGAAAATATTTATGTCTGAACTGAGAGAATTCATTGTGTGTTTCAAAAAACAATTGGTTTCAAGTGGATTTCTTTCATTGAAAACCGATCAAACAATTGTGTTTTTTTTTTTAAATAAAAAACAAAACAGCCAATTTAAAAACAATCAGAAATACCGATACGCTGCCTGTGTTATTTAAGAGGTAGTTGAAATACTCGAACAGATTCGAGCTGCTGCAGTTGCCAGTTGCCGCTGACATTATTCTCACGTACTCGCATTGTCTTTGATGTTGCTGCCACTGTTGTTGTTGTTGTTGTTGTTGTTGTTGTTTGTAGTGTTGCTGCAGCGTAGCTTGGCCGTGTAGTAAGTAAAATGTTTCAGGCGTCAACGGCAGCCGCAACATCCTACTCGGATCTATCTGGCCCTCAACGATGCACAGTGTAAGCACAAAAGCGTTGCCCAGACCCAGACAATTAACCAAACATCAGGCATTTGGTACCCGGGTGCACGCACCGGGCGGCCATCATCCCCATGTGCCCACTGTACCACAACCAGTTGCAGTTGCAGTTGCAGTTGCATTCATTGTTCTCCTTTTGGGGTCACAAATAATTATTAGACCTCCTGCCAGGCAACTCTGCCTCACACATACACAAACACACACACATACACACGCGCTAAGGAGCTGCGCTTTTATTAACCATATGTGGATAGAATAGCTCCCATTGCCTGGAAAACAAAGTTAGGTTAACGCCCACACTTAATGCATTTATTTGGGCGTGAAGATTTTATCGGTTTGGCTAATGCACAATGTTGATAATGTAAATTAATTGTATTGATTAACCAATTAAATAATTAGCTGCCAATTGACTGGCAAGCTAGTTGCCCCAGGCGTGACTCGTCCTTGTTCTGGCATAGCAAGCCAAATTGTCTGTCTGTGTGTGTGTGTGTGTTGTTTGTGTGGTGTCGTGTGGCAAGTGTACTGTAAAATATAATGCATAAGGTTAAAAATGTGCTATTTAAAAATTCAAGCTTTTTGGCTAAACAAATAAGAAGATTTATTTATTTTTTCATTCTACACTTAACAAACAAATATGGAAATTAGTTAAAAATTGAATATTGAATCCAATAAATGCAAGGCAATGCACGATAAACATTTTATCCGCTTTGGAAATTGTACAATGAAGCTGAGTTAAGTGTTTTATTTCTCATATTTGATGTGAGAAAGCTTTGTTATTTTATTGGTTGAACGCTATCAAAGCTATTAACGCCTTTTACGGAGTAAACAAAGGCAGCACTTGAAAAACGACCTGGGCCTGGGAAAAGTGGCAAGCCCAAGCAAACTGGCATAGGGCTGTTACAACTGTGCACTTTTTGGCTTACACACGTGGGCCCTACGTGGGCCTAGTGTGTGCTTGTGTGCGTATGGCTATAAATTTTTGGCCATATTTTGAGGCAAGCTGCAACGTCATCGTAGCCGTCGTCATCTATGTCAACAGCATCGTTAAGGCGTATCCATCATATAATCTATCAAGCAGGCAACGGCTTTGGAATAATTCATTTATATTAATAGTAAATCCTGTGAACAGCGCGCAGGCAATCCAAATAGCTAGGTGAAGGTCTATTTCAATTTGTATTGCCAGGCTGTGTGTGTGTGTGTGTATGTGTGTGTGTGAAACTTCATTCCACTATCTATCTGTAACTGTATCTGCATCAGCATCAGCATCAGCATCAGCATTTGTAACTGTAACTGTATCTCCTTTCACAGTTGCAGTTTGCGACATCAACAGCGACAGCTTAAAGTTTGAATTGCCATACAGTCATCAGAGGCTGACTGGGCGACCTCTCTTTGCGTTTGGGCCAAAGGGGGCAGGGCGGTGAGCGGAGCTCGTCATCGGAAGAAGCGGCAGCAAGTGGAGCGCACCTTTGGCTTCTACAGCTGCTTTCATGTGTTCATGGCGCAAATAATCGCCGTCATCAACAACACAGACACACACACACACACGGACACAGGACACAGGACACAGACAGCACCATGATGAGTCGACGCTGACGCTGACGCCATTAGCACTGAGTTTTGCAGCATCCGCGACAAACTTTAAATTGTTGTGTCATTACAATTCGAGCTGGGAGCAGCGCAGCGCAGCGCAGCGCAGCGCAGCGCAGGGCGCCCCGCCTTGGGGCAACAGAGGTCCTGCCACAGCCAAAAGAAAAGGCCACATGTGCACATTTCACTACAGCCCAGCGTTAGCTAAAGAAACAGCAACAGCAACAACAGCAACAACATCAGCGTCAGCGTCTTGTCCTCGTTACTGCCATGATTGATGCTGACTTCAAAGTAATACCGTCCAAGCCATGCCAGTCATTTTTAGTCGTTGCAAACACACACACATACACATACACACACACACACTAGCAGGTAAGCATAGTAAACTCATGTAGTTGTGCTTTAAATAAAAAGCAGAGCATCAACTGAGCTGTAAAGTCAAAACTCAGACTCATATGACACACCTACTTAAAACCATCAGCAGTCGAAGTTAAAGCCAGCTGAATGCAGCTAGCTTACTTTGTGTTCTATGCTTTTCTTTATAGATCCTTGCCGAAGGAGCAGAGAGAGAGAGAGAGAGAGAGGGGGGGCGGGAAGGATATGTGTTAAGGGCATAGCTGTGTGCAAACTGGAAATGCCTTGCACTGTTTTACTTGTACATACTTTGTGCTCGCCTTTTTTGCAATTAGGCGAAAAATTCAAATCAATACCCCAGAAAAAGTTTTGCTGCAGCACGTTACGATATTGCGGCAAGGGGGCAGGATCGGAAGCAGAAGCAGAAGCAGAAGCAGAGGCAGATACAGCCTGGAAAGGGAATGTGCCAGCCAAATTGGCCAATGCCAGCGGCTGAGTACGTGTTCGGCCAAATAAGCCAGCAGCCGGGATCTTTGGTCCGTGTCGCAATCGGGGCCAGCCGGGGCCACTGCAACAAGCGAAGATGTTGCACAATGAGTGGGGCCAAGCTGAACCGGCATTGGAACGGCGACAGAGAACGCGCTCTGACTACGGCTACGAGCACTGTCGCTGGGACTAATGTGATTTCGTACGTTCAATTTGTGAATTGCCCGTGCACACACACACACGAACAGACACACGTACAGGAGGTCGCCGAATGCAGGACGAACGCAGCACAATGACATATGCATTAATATGTGGCATCTGAGCTTTGCCGGCCTTTTTTGGCAGCCACTCATTGTCGTGCAACAATTTAGCATACAAGGCGACACGACTCTAGCCGAGGCAACAATGCTGTCAGCAACATGATTACTTACACAAAAAGACACAGTGCGACAAAGAAATTTATGTACATACATATATACACAAATATAGACACACAGATATATGTATGTATATATGAGGACTGAAGGAAAGAACTGGAGCTGAGACTTTTCCGGAATATGAAAACGCAACGTGTGCTTGTTCCAACTCCAGGAGTTGCCGCTTGCCGCTTGCCGCTTGACGCTTGCTGCATGCAATTGTCAGTTGCAAGAGCAGGGGGCAGGTGGCAGGTGGCTGGCGGCGACTGCTTGGATAATGTGTGCATTATATGTAAGACACTGTGCCAGACACAGGCACACACACACACACACACACATACTTATACACATACAGTATACAGAGAGATACACTCAATGGAGACGGAACATTTTGAATTAATATTAAGGAAATTTATAATGAACCAAAATTGCCGCTCGCTGTGTTGCGAACGTTGCATACACATAATAAAAAATGTATATATATATATATAAAGAAATATGTTTATATTTATATATGTAAATAAATACATACATATATCGATACATTGTATGTCCGTATGTAGGGACAATGGGCAGCCGCTTGTCCAGTCTGGCGCAACGGACCATTATGGGTAATTTATAATTTGTACATTTCAATGATTACAGTGTGAGGCAGTCAACAGTCAACTGTCGACAACATGCTCTTAAGGACCATACACACCTACTCGGGCACACCATACATATGTACATACTTCCAACTGCACTTAAGCGAACGCTGACCACTTAAATTTTAAAAACGAAAGCCATTAAAAGTGACAGCTTAATAAGTTTAAAGTTCCACCGTTGAAAAATCTTCATGAAAATCGCATAGAGAGGCGATACTTGCATATTTGTAAAGCGCAGAAAATAGAGAAAGAGAAAGAGAGTGAGAGAGATATAAAAATAAGCAAACGAATTTTATTAAAAATTTCTAAAAACCACTCTTGAATACTTAAGTATTAAGTTATGCCATGCATAACTTATTTGCTTATTTGTGATAGTAATGTTAGTAAAGGATGTGCAAGATTGGAAGTCAATACATTCGTTAGGAGTTAAAAGGAGAAAGTTAATCAGGCTTTGGAAAAAATGCAAGCGGATTGTGAGGCATATTAGTAAACAGGAATGTTAAAAGCGTGCTCAAATTTCTTATTAGTTCTTTACCTTTATTTTATATATACATAATTATTACTCCTTGTTTGAGACTGCTCGCAATGCAGTTAATTTTCATTATTATCAAATGTTTCCATTAATCTTTTATAAAAAACTTTGCAATCATTATAAGTTGATTTCAATTAAGATATGGCTGAGTAATTCGCTTAAAATTTAAATTAAATAACCTGCATGTGAAACATTAAAAAAAATGAAAATTAAATAAAATTCAATAATATTTGTATCATATATTTGTAGAATTTCACACTTAAAAATTGCTCTTGCTTGGCCCCAAATTAAAATTGCGTTATTTTGCAATTGGCCCAGAATTTTAGTTCGACTTTCAATTGTATTTCTTTTATCTCTGTGATAATTTTGTATGCGATATGCATATTTTTTATGTTTTTGTTTGATATTCTGTATTTATTTAGCAGAGGAATTTGATATTGTTTTAAAATGATTTTTGTGCTAATTTTTGGTTTAAAATTTGCACTTCTTTTTATTATGGTGCTGGCACAAAAACAGCAATTGTTGCCTATGTTGTTGCTGTTGTTGTTGGTGTTGTTGTTGTTGTTGCTGCTATGTTTATTCTCATATCTGGGCAAAAACCAAATTGTTTGCATACAAAGTTTATAGTTTTTGCGGCTTTCCCATATTGGCCGGGCACACATTACGAAATGCATTTCGTAATAAGAATAAAATGATGAAATGACAATGGAAATTGTAATTTGGCCTGGCTCAAATAGTTTTCAAATTGATTTTACAAGTGGTAAACAAACAAGGACCAGCTGTTCGGCCACGACTGGGCGAAACGGGGGGCGCACTGGGCGTGGCTGGCCGTAACTTTATTGAAATGCTGACGAAAGTGTGCATTGTTGTTGCTCTCGATGTCGCTGCCACCAGACAGACAGTCCCAGCGAGCAGACGTCGACTGCAGTGCGTTGCTGCTGACGTCGCTGCTGACGTCGCAGCTGACGTCGCTGCTGAAGTCGCTATCCGCCCACGCAACAAGGTAATCAAATGCAATTGAAAGAGCTGCGCGAAAAGTTTATCCTTCGTTTGGCTGACGCGTTGCCCGTCGCACGCTGCACGTTGCACGTTGCACGTTGCACGTCGCTTGGTGCACGCGGAACGTTGAAAGCTGCACGCTGCCCGATTTCCTGTTGCCATTGCAACGAATTTAATCAAAAGTTACAATTCCAATTGTCCGCAAGCGGGTCACTCGTGTTGCGTATTAAAAAAGTTGCGCTGCGGTAGCCGGAGATGAAGCCGGAGGCCGGCGGCCGGTACCCGGTAGTCGGTAGCCGGTAGCCGGAGACCCGACCCGGAGACGCAGCCGGAGCTGCGGCAACACCAGTCGAGCTCCAGAACACAAGTTCGGTGAGATGGCAAGTGATGTGAATCAGTGTTCCCGTTTTGTATCCGCATCCTATATGTGGGTCATCAACTTTCCCCATTTCAAATGAACGTATTTGGAATATATTTGAAGCAAGATAACTGAATACACACACACACACATTGAATGTGTTGCGAATGCACTGAATGCATTGACACTTTCAATACATTTAATTAAAATTAAAATACAACTCCACACATTTATACATAAAAGTTGAGCGCATTATGCTGCAACACAGCGACAATCTGATAATCGCATTTAAATACTAAATTAAGTTGTGCGAACTTTATTCAAACACAGAAGGATCCCAGCGAGATTCTTATAAAATGTGCAAATTATAAATGGTCTAAGCTAAATATCAATAAACTTAAACTTTGATTCGAACTTTGCTTCGTCGCGTTTTTGAACTAAAGTTTAAGGCAGCTCAACTTCAGACAGAACTTAAACTTTTCATAAATGTAAAGCAAATAATTCCTCTTATAATTTGCTTTTTGGCAATGATATTCTTAAATATTCATTAAGAGCTAGGCTTGCCTGTATATGGTGTTGCACTCTAAAATGGGTTTAAGGCTTATTGATTTACATTTGGATTAAAGCTAAAATAGAATTTGAATACTGAGCCAGTCTTTGGCACAATGATAAATTCCAATTGTGTTTTTCCACCTGCAGCAATTTGTTTGTGCACAACAGTCATTAAATGTTTGTAAGCCCCTCTCGTGTAAGTAAGTCCAGTTAATCGGTCTGCTCAAATTTGGGATCCTGCGTGTGTCCGTCCATATCTTTTGAAACATTTTCCAACGGGCTATCCACATATGTACATATGTACATTGCCCGTTAGCGTTCAGCTTGGTCGGGCTATTTTCACGTCATCATTGCGGCTGTGTTGCCATGGTAATGATGAGATAGCTAAACAATCACTAAGGCCCCTCAACACGCTTCACTATCCAGCCTAAAAGCTTCAAGCAGCCACCGCAACTATGATAGCTGTGCACGCTTCATGGAGGCTGGCTCACTGGCAACTGCTAACAGGTAACAGGTATCAGGTATCAGGTAACTGGTAACTGGTAACTCGTAGCTGGTTCCTCTTGTTACACAACCCGCCTTTCTAGTCACTTCTTATGCGTGTGTGTGTGTGTGTGTGTGTGTGTGTATATATGTGTTTGTTCCTGTATACTGTATACTTTTGCTGCTGCCGTTGACAGAGTTTTGGTTTTTGGTTTACCACTTGATTGCGCGACCGCACGCAAAACCGATTTACCGTGTAGCCGCCAGTGGCCTGTTCCTCTGCCTGTGCCTGTACATGTACCTGTACCCGCACCTGTACCTGTACCCGTACCTGTGCCTGTACAACTCGATCTAAGTTGCCTGCCTCACAACCGAAATAAAAAAAAAAAAAAATACAGCAGCAAAAGCAGGCGGCCAGTGGCTGCAACGTGGATGCGTCTAGATGCTTCAAAACTTTTTAGCAGCTTAGGCAAACATTCAGACTGAAACATTTTGCAGTTTTGCTCAAACGCTATTCGTTTTTCACTTTAAATGGCCCTCGGTCAGAGCACTTTCATTCAGTCACAAAGCGTGAAACACTCGCAATCTATTCAGCATATTTATTTATTTTAAAAAAAACATAAACTAACAGAATAACATTTGCCAAAATTAACAAAAATCTCATCAGAAAAGCAAAGTATGCATTTTGAATTAGAGCAAACAAATTTTAGATATACCATATGAATTTAGATATACCATATTTTTTATTTATTTTATTTAAATAATATGGCTTTTAAAATGCCAAACTCGTTTCGTGAAATTCTTGCGTTAATTCAGAGAAATTATCTAGTTTTTTTTTTTGGAAGTGCAACACATTTAATTTTTTTAATTAAGAGCAACAGATAGAGAAGCAGGTGAGATGTGTGGAAAGTAGTGCACTTCATTAACCATAGCTGGCATCATCAACGTTAAGTGCACATATTTTTGACAATCGCTGGTTAATTAAGTTTCACTGAGCATTTGGGATTTCATTTTGTCTGCTCACTTTGTTCATTGCTGGCAAAAATTGCCATTTACAAACAATTTCGCATACATTTTTATGCGGCAACTGTTGACACACCGCTATAAATTTTCCCTCTCACGCAGGCTTGAACCTGCAGTTTCAGTTTTTACCCCCAATTGGTGGCCCTTATTCCAATGCCAAACATGACTGGCCCTCAGTATAGTGTTTTGGTCCATGCAAAAACTGCCTGACTGATGACTGACTAGATGGATGGCTGGCTGGCTGGACGCTTATTGTTAGATGGACGGATGGATGATGTGTAGCTGTTGTTGGTTTGAGACAGCAGCAACAGACTCGCTGCAGTTGTTGTAATCTATCTCCACACACACACACACGCATACACACACATACTGAACACACGCACACGCCGGCAAGAGTCACCAGGACCATCACCAGGACCTGGCCCGATAGAGTTGATGATTTGTGGCGCAAAATACGAAGCTGACAGCACGCTTCCGTTTAAAGGAAATTGAAATTCTTCTTTGCACAAAATTGTTGACGTATTTACACACTTTCCACATTCACGTTTGCATAGCTCCCGCAAAGGGTATTTTTATACATATATTTACAAAATATGGAATGGGCAATAATGCAAAATAACTGTATAAGAAACATGCATATATATTAACTTAAACAAAACGACAATCACAGAAAATAAATATACTTATATAACGTTCAAGCAAAGTTTAATTGTTTCTAATTAAATTTTGTAGTATTATTTAAAAGTTCACATCTTTCACACTTTTATGCCCTTCTTAATATTTTTGACAGGTTTTTTACTAAAGAGAAGCGAAATATTTTATACTAATTTACACAGGTGCCTATTTTAATTATTTTCACATATTTTGGAATGAGCTAATTAAATTTTTAATTGTCGATTAAAAATACTTAAACCCAACTGGTTATGCGGATATTTAAAAGCAACTGGGATAACACGCTAGCTGGTTTTTGAGCTTAGTTGTGTTTAGTACATTTGATTAACCCCTCAAAAATTTGGACACTTTGCGGTCAGCCGCCGTCATAGATATGTTGATTATGTGACTGGGCGACTTCCTTTCATTAACAGCGAAATGTTTGGTGGCCGCCTGGTTCGGACTGGCCAACTTAGCATGGTCAACTCATTCTGTGGCCGGTCGGTTCAAATGCATGATAACGATAACGATTACAATGTGGATGATGATGATGATGATGATGACGTGGCTGGTGATGATTATTATTATAATGCAAGCGGCGACACGTGTGACACTGCACCACAAATGTAAAGCAAACGATGCGAAAAAATGGTATTTGCCATGACATTTTAAGCTAAACGCAATATGTAGCATTGTGGCAGACATACACACACACGCACACACACAGCCACATACATTCTACATAGCTCTCAGTAAGAACGGATATATACATATATATATACAAGCGGTCGGTCGGCAGGGCACATGGTCGCTGACATACAGGTCATCTAATTGGTTGCATTGCACGCTAGACAGGATATGGCAATCAACGAATGTCCAGCGGCTTATGTGCCGTATTCGTGAAAGTAGTTGTCGACTCCATTCCCAATTGCGCTGTTTGTCTGTGTGTATCGCATATGGTACGTATGTGTATAGGTGTATGTGTGCCCCATTCTTGAGTGCATACGTATTTTGACAGCTGGAAGGGAAAATACGGATACGCCTGTTGGCTGACTTTAACAAAATGTTTGAAGTTCAACTTGATTTGCAAGCATCTTTGGTATCACTAACCCTTACCTTGGGCAATATAACCCACCAAGTCCTTTCACACACTGTACTCATAAAGAAGCCCACTCAAAATGTGCCCATTAAAAATGATCTGTTATGCGAGTACCTATAAAATCAAAGTACTTTGGTGAACTTAACTTAATACTCAAATTGAATTGAGTCCATAATTGGTACCGAAATGCTTGCCTGAATCACAGTTTTGGATTTGATTTAAATTTCAATTTAAAAAAAATATTTATAACACATAAGAAATAAAAAGCTATTATAAAATGTAATGAATATAAAAATATGTTATTGAGTACTTTGAGGTAAGGCATTTAAGTATCCTTTATTTTTATTAAAATAATATAGATATTGTTAATAAGATAAAGATAATTTAAACAAATCAGAAATAATAAACTTAAGTATTCGAGTAACAAAATCATCAAAAAATAATGTTGCATACTTTTAAGGGCGGCAATTAAAATTTATGCACAGCTTTTTCTTAGAAGTAAGAAGTTTTCATTTAAATATCATATGTTTGTTAACAATATTCTTAAGCATTTTGCAATGTCTCGGCGTTTCAGATTCTTTAAAGGAAAAAAGGCTTAATTTAATTTCAGGTACGTAAAAATCGAACTTTATTCCTTTGCTAAATACAGAAAATATTCTGCTGGCAAATGTTAAAAGGAATCTATTGCATGATTGCACCTTAACTTGACCACAGTACACTATGGTCATTCTGCATTTTGACCATTTTGGCCAGCGGGCTGGTCATTCATCTAACTTAATGCAGCAACAGCAACAGCAGCAGCAGAGAGTAGTTGTGAACTGTTGGTTCGTTGGTCATAAGGACCTTTTTAATCCCTTTTGTTGAAAATACGTTAGTGAATATTGGGCAGCTGCTAGCGTTTGCCGACCAGATGCGTAGATTGATACAGGGTCGAACATCTCTGCGGTCTGAACTTGGCATCGACAACCCCACTGTTGGTAAGCCACTGATATGGTGGGTGGTCAGAGCCTTAGCCGCATGTTGTGGAGCTGTTAAAGACTCGCACTGGCGCTGGCATTGGCAGTGTCACGGTATCATGGAGCCAGCTTGCCGCATATCGATTTGATGTGATTTTCATTAAAAACTCAGCACAGGTAACAACAACCCATAAAAAAACACACCGAACAAAGCTAAAAGCCGCGAACTGTACAAAACCAAACCACGCGAGTAGTTTGGTTTGGTTTGCTTTGGTTTGCTTTGGTTGCGATGCGCGTGGGCGGCGCTGCCGTTGGGGGTCAATGGGATTGACGGGGAATCGGTATAAAATCAGCTTTACGCTAGTCAAAAACGACAAGAAAAACGATAGCGAAACACCAAAAAATGGCAAACAGAAAAACGATGGATGCCACAGAGAAATATGTCATATTAGGCTTAAGTTGGCGGCAAGGCAGCCAGCGGCAAAAAGGACTCAAAGCTTAGCAGACCAAGGAAATTAAAAATAAGCAATCAAATCGATTATTAGCACACCCACCAGCAAATGTTGTCGGGTTAAACTCTTCGATACAAAGCATATATCAAAAAATGTAATAATGTTAAAAAAAAACCAATAAAAACGAACCAAAATCAAAGGATTCAGAAAATTAGATACTTTAATAAAATTGTATCAGATACATACATACAAACATTGTGATTTTTTTTTCTATTCTTTGCAAAGGATTTAATTATTCCGTTATTAAATGAATCTTATAAACTTATTTTCAAATTAAACATAGTCTATTGAAAATTTATATTTGTTTTCTTCTTACATTTTGGTTTAAATAAGAAGCATGTGCTTAGTTAATTAATAGCTTAACTTTTCACACATAATGGGTTCGTTTTATATTATGTCCACTGTAAGATCTGAATCTGAAATATATAAATACGTCGCTGCATCTGGTTTGGTTTTGTTCTCAGTGTTGTTGTTGTTGTTGGCTGCTGCTTGGAAATCTGTTTTCTGTTTTCCGTTCGATAAATTTACGCATGATTTATGACCCCGTTAACAAGTAAGAGTCTCAACGTGCGGCCGCCCGGCAGCCGCCCGAGAAGATGAAAAATGAATTCCTCGTTTTTGTCCAGTCCCAAGCCCCATCCAAAAATATGAAGTGCCAGCCCAGCACGTAAGCCCACGCTGGCCCCAGATTCGTGTTCGGGTTCAGGTTTTAGATTTGGGGTTTAAGCCTTCCATTTGAGGCGTGCCGCATAAAGTTCCCAAAATCAAGTCTAATTTAAAGGCAAACATTTCTGAAAAACAACATAAACAAACACAGGGGCGAAGGTGCTTTGAAAGTAGCCCCTGCTGGGCCATGGGCCATGCTTTCTACGACATAATCATTTTAGTCTATAAAATCCCGACTAGCTCTTACATATACAACTGATAAAACAATAATGTTGCTGAAATTGTTCAAACGGAAGCAAGTGTTTCTTGTTAAGAAGTTTTCATTTAATGAAATTTGTCGATCAAATTCATGACTCCAATTCGAATGCATCAAAGTGGAAAAAAATGCGTAATTATGTAAGCAAACTATCGTCAGATTTAAGAGGAAACCAAATACAATTTGATTCAAAAAAAACCCCCTATCACATATCTTAAATAAAAACTCCCAAAATACGTATTAAGTATTTTATTTTACTAATTTAATAATTAAAGCAATAAATATGCCACCATCAAATACATATATACAAAATATATTTCAGGCTAGAAATGTTTTAGTAACAACCAGCCCAATGATTTTATGGGCAATAAGCTGCTGGACAGCCCAATTATCAAATACCCTGTAATAAGTATCAAAGCATATTTAAAATAGAACATATTTTATATTAAGAGTATATGAAGTGTAAGATAGAATAATATACATATTTATAGAGATAAATATGTTTTATTAATTACACAATTCAGCGCCAGATATTACCCTTTAACCAATGGGAAGCCGAGGGCATTTGCAACTTTTAGGTGTGCCGGTAACACCGGCAGCTGATGCCAGCGCTGGCTGGCCCTGGCGCCGCATCAATCATCTGAGCGCATAACGGTAACGGCTACGGCTACGGCTATGGCTACGGCAACAGCCGGACGGGCACGCACCGGAACTGGAAGCGGCTATCAGACAGATACAAATTTGGAAGGGAACGCGTCGCGCCGTATCGCGCCGCGCGGTTCATCTTCATAGTTTAGTGCTTAAGTGTTTTCAACTGCTTTTTCTGGTCGTTTCATCTTTGTAACAGTTTTGAAAAACGTTACCATTGCGATGGGGCTGCGGTGTCTGGACCCGGACCAATTGCCACGGGATGCTGCACGCGTGCTGTTGATGGGCCTCGCGAGTCAACGGGACGCTCAACGCCCCTGCCCTGCCCTGCCAGCAACTTCAGCACCTGCTCGCACTCCCATTTTCCTTTCCCTTTCCACTTCCACTTCCACTTCTACTCTCAATCCCATTCTCAATCCCGGTGCCCGCACCTGAACCCGGTGGCAAGCCAGGTGGTGCTGTGATGTTTTGTTTACGCGGCATGCGGGTGGGTGAGTGTGGGCAGTCAACCGTGTCGGTTACCTGTGGCAAGCTGTTAACTAAGCGCATGGCAAATGTTTGCCAACAGGAAGACGTTTAACCATGCTTATTAAAACAACAGCAGTCGCAGCGCCACCCACGCAACCAGTTGCCACAGGGGGCATGCCATACTTTTGCTTTCGCTCGCAACGGCGATTTGGCATCGTTAGCGTTGCCCGCGTTGCCCCTTCCCATAAATATTTATGATGTTAGTTTTAAATTAGCAAAACCAAACAGCGTTCAAATTAACGTTCCCATTTTGATTCCCAATTGCCAGGCGCCCACTCATTTGTCAAATATGAAAAAGTAACCCGTCAAACCTCATCTATTCGGTGCCAATCCCCCAATGTGGTCGTATGCGTTTGTAGAAAGTGATTTAACAATTCTATTCATTGTGTTCTCTTTTAAAACAATAGGTTAAAGTATTCCCGAAATATTTAAACAACAGATATGTTACTGAATAAGGCGATTTACCTCAGTTAAAGTTATTAAACGCATTTCCGAAAAAAAAACAAAAAAAATTCAAATCATCAGCATGTATAAAAACAAGATTCATTTTTTTTACTTTTGCGTTTCAGAATTGTCAAAGGTTGTCTCAGCTTATGTCTGTCTATTGCACAGCAGGTAGCACATTCCGTCCAGATTTACCACAATTCTGATGCTTTTCCGTTTGCATCTGGCAAATAGCGTTTTACGGATGCTGCGGTCAATGTCACATATGTGGCTGACCGCACAGGTAAGCTCCAAAACCCAAACAAGTTCACTTTAATGACTCGACAGTTCAAATAATTTTTAGTTTTTCAACAAACCTCCCCCCCCCCTCCCCTTTTCACCAAATTCTCTTTTTAACATGCCTGTTATCGATACGAGTGCATTGCACACCACAAATCAGAGCTCAAATTAATGAAGAGCCGTGCTTCAATTAAATCCACCCTGCAGCGTCAGTTGCCCCACCCCCTCCCCCTCCCCCATACTGTGCACCAAACAAAACCCCAGCTTAGGGCTATGCTCTGCCAGTGAGGAAAAACGACCAACAAAATGTTGAGCGACAAACGAACCTGGGACTTTGTCCAAAAGTCGGATTGCGACAAAGCTGCCAATGCAAAGTCCAAAAAGAAAAACATAGATACAAAAAGATAGATAGCGAAAGAGATAGAGATAGATATAGATATAGATATAGATATAGAAATAGATATAGATATAGATATAGATATAGATATAGATATAGATATAGATATAGATATAGATATAGATATAGATATAGA
>SCDZ01001054.1:0-15023 GCA_004143845.1 Drosophila lacertosa | reverse complement strand
TTAAAGATTTAAAACACTTTCAGTTCAGTTGAATTAAATTTCTTCTTCGTCTTTTTGATAATAAAAATGTTAGCAATTAACATTTCCCTATTGTCACGATGTACGTACATCAATTTGATGTAACAAGTTTAAGATTTAAAACACTGATTTAATTTCTTCTTCTTCTCTTTGATAATAAAAATGTTAGCAATTAACATTTCCCTATTGTCACGATGTACATACGTACATCAATTTGATGTAACAAGTTTAAGATTTAAAACACTTTCAGTTCAGTTAAATTAAATTTATTCTTCTTCTTTTTGATAGCTTTAATCGCTGCACATTTTTCTTTTTTCTTTTTGTTGTTTTTCACTCCGTTTGAAATTCCTTGCAGGCTACTTAGAGCAAGGACTAGAATGCGCAACGTCCTTGTGCCAGACAATAATAGCAAAAACTCAAACATCAACTTCAACGCTGCATAAAAATCAGGCGCCTTTTTTTTATTTAGAGCCAAAAGCAACAGCAAAAAAGGAGAAGAAGAAGTGGGCCAGGACAACAGGACGAGGAGTCCGCAACTTTTGGAGTTGTTGGCCAGCTGGCAGCTGCCTTCTTTATCTTGTTGTAAAATTCACCGCACAAACTGTTGATTCTGCGGCACCATAAAAATCCCATGCAAAAAAAAAAAGAAAAAATTTATGCACAGAAAAAGGCAAAAGAAAAAAAAAGAGAAGGAGGAGGAGGGGGGGGGGGGCGGCTGGGTTTTTGGTGGGTGTGGTTGCAGGAAAGTGAAATGTGTTGCACAGATGAGTTGCAGCAGCAGGACGCAGCTCCCCCGTTTTGGGTTTGGGGCTTAATTTAGCTAGTAGAGCTTTAGTCAAGCGGTTTCGGGGCCCAGGATAAAAATGCAAAAACGCAATAAAGCCAGGACGTCTGCCCGTTCTCGTCCTTGTTATTGTTGTTGTTGTTGTGCGCTGTTTCACAACTATGTTTTACAATATTTTGACGTTGTTGTACATTGGAGGTGCGGCTTTTTGTGGGTGGCAAATGTGAAAGCATCAATTTTTTAAATTGTTCGCATTTTTAATGAATTTTCATGTTTAACCCGTTAATAAAAAAAAAAAAAAAAAAAAAATAGTAGTAGAAGAGGAAGAATGCCAACTAACCAGTTTTGTCGGCGCTTTTACAGTTATGGGGCCAGCTACGATTTGGCGGCCCGGCGCAAAAACGCCACGCGAGAATCGACGGCCACGTTGAAGGCGTGGCTCAATGAGCACAAGAAGAATCCGTATCCCACCAAGGGGGAGAAGATCATGCTGGCGATCATTACGAAAATGACGCTCACCCAGGTCTCCACCTGGTTTGCGAACGCCCGTCGGCGGCTTAAGAAGGAGAACAAGATGACCTGGGAGCCAAAGAATCGCACGGACGATGACGACGACGCTCTGGTGTCCGACGACGACAAGGACAAGGACGACGTCGACTCCAGCAAGGACTCGCACGGCGGCAGCTTGGCCAAAGGTATTGCCGCAAAAACCATTCAAAAGGATCTCATTTGCTTAGCTTTCCTCTTTTGTTTTTTTTGTTTGTTTTTTTTTACTCTCGCTGCAGATGCCGTTAAGGACGACGACGAGCTGATCGACCAGGACGACCAGAAGAGCCTTGGCCAGGCCAATATTTTGCGCGCCGGCTTCGGCTATCCAACGGGCAGCTATCAAAGCAGCTCCGCCAGCGTCGGCGGCGGCGGCGGCGGCGGCGGAGGCGTCGTTAATCCGGCTAGTTACAATCCGTACCATCATCACCATCATCAGCATCCCGCCTACTATCAGCCGCAGCAGACGGTGCTGCCGGGCGCCTTTCACGCCGCCGGCGACGGCAAACACAGCGAGCACAGCGATCCAAAAAACCAGCTGGGCCGGGACTGTGGCGTGCCGATTCCAGCTACCAAGCCCAAAATCTGGAGTCTGGCCGACACAGTTGCCTGCAAGACGCCGCCACCGCCGCCGCCGCCAACGCAATCGGCGTGCATGGCCCAAGGGCAACTGATGCAGCAGCAACAGCAGCAGCAGCAGCAACAGTCTATGCAGCAGCGTCATCTGCATCCGCAGGAGAACAGCCTGGGCATGGGTACACTGCAGCAACAGCAGCAGCAGCAGCAGCAGTCGGAGCAGCACCTGTTCAATGGAGCCGCACCCTACGTGAGGGCGCACACCACGGCATACGGGGGTTTTCTAGGGGCTACGACGCAGCAGCTTCATACTACGAGCATGAACAGTGTACAGCCGGGTTACAGCAGTGGCCAGTCCAATCCAATCAGCAGCTCCAACGGCACACATACGGGTACCATCCCTACTACGGCAAATCTCGAGCCGAACGAGGCCATGAGATTGGCCCAATTGGGTCAGTTGGGTCAGTTGGGTCAGTTGGGTCAGTTGCCGGCAATGCGGCAGCAGCAGCTGTCTCAATCCACAGCGAATCAGCGGGCGATGGCGATGGGGTTTCCCGAAGCCCAACCCGATACTCCACCCCAAACTCCGCCGAATATGAAGGTCTTGAGCGGAGCTTTGAGTCTGCTGCCTACCGCTTCTCAAATCCCTATGACCGCTACCTGTCGCAGCAATAATAATCCCTACAACAACTATCCGATGAACTATTCGACGCGCCTAACCACCGACTATGATTACCCCGGCAATCTTCAAAGGGATTCCGAATTTAGCAGCGCCAGCAGCAGCAGCAGCTCCTCATCGCCATCCAATTTGCAGCGCTCTGAGAATATGTTCAAGAGGTACACTCTCTCCAAATAGTCAACGTACGCACTGCTTTAATCCCGATCATATTTCGTTTAGCCTGACGCCTGTTTAAACACACACACACTCACTCACACACACACACACACACACACTCACACACAGAGAGTTGGACAGAGACCTTAAAATATGTATTTACAATATTATTATAGGTACATATTATTATTTAGGTAAGCTTCAATTTCATATACCAAATATTTGATCAACAAAATGTGAACAACGTTTATATTTTTTTTTTTCCATGAACACATTTAGATTATCTTTTTGTGGGCTCGTGCAACAACGCAATGGATTGTGTAATACTTAACATACATATACATATACATATACATATATAAATACTATATATATACCACATTGGTACAGATGTACCAGAGACAACTACAATTTAATAAAACGCCGTGCATTGTCTTAATCTACATACTATATCGGAAGTAAGCATTAATTAGGACAGCTTCTTTTTTTTTTTTTTTTTCTATATATATATATACATATGTATAACAGGCACACACACTTAAAACTAGCGTTAAGATTATAAACTGTGATAAAAAAAATTTTACATTGTTTAACAGACTTCAAATAAAAAACACACTTTGTCGCTACAAATTCAAATTCTTAAATAATTTTAATTCGTTCAATAAAAAATAAATCTTTGTAATCCAAACAAGTTTTATATTTGTTTTTATTTTGGGGCGGTATTTATGTTCTTTTTTCAGACATCAAATAAATGCGTGAGTAAATATGTATATATTTATTTATATTTTATTTTTTTTTTTAGCTGCATCAATAATTGAAGTATTTTTAAGTGCTGGACAAGTTCCGCTTTATTTTAAATGCAAATTAATTCACTTTGTAAAAAAAGTTTTAAGGAAAATATTTAAATAAAGGTGTTTTCGTACACTTCGAGTTTATTTTGATTTTATCACAAAATATTTTTTCCATAACCGAAGATGTTGTTGATCCTTTAGATTCTTAAACAGTCCAGCTTCAAGCTAATTAAGGGTTGTTATTTTATTAGTTGCAATATATTGAAGTTATCTAATGGGAATATCTTATCTTAAAGTTGTCTTTAAATAATCTTTATTTTAAATATTTTAACAATATAGTTTATATAGCAGCAATTCATTAAAAAATAGAAGAAACTGAGTTTTTGCTATAGATATAACTAATAATATTTCTCATATCAAGATTTTCCTTTTAAAAATTCTGTTAAATATGGAAATATGTTAAAAAATGATTTTAAATTAATCAGAGAGTTTGTTTAATTTAAAGTACTCATATATAGGCAAAAAGTATTTTTTTGGACAATTTGTCATGAAAAAAATCTATTTAGAATTTTATTAAAAAATTCTGTTAAATTAAATAAATATAAATATATTAAAAAATGATTATGAATTAGTAAGAGAAGTTGTTTAATCTAAAGTACTCTAAAAACAACTAGAAGGCTGTTGTTTAATGGTTTTCTTTTATTGTATTCTATTTGAATATAATACCATATTAAGTTATTAAGATCTCTTCTGAGTCTCCTTCAAACTGACAACAAATAGTGCGAATTTCATTTGTTACCAGAGACCATGTTTTTTTAAACTTTTTTTAATTTAAATCAGCGCTAATTACCTTTTCAACACAACATTTTTTATTCTTCTGTCTACAACGTAAAATTAACATAAATTACAAATTATAATTCATTGCCGGCCCAGTTGTCATTTGTGGCAACTGCAAGCCGAGACAATTACATCAACATTAACGAGCTGGCAATTAAAACATTGATAAAATATTCCTCATTATAATAATTATAATATTGACTCTAGGATTGGATTTAAGTCTATGCAAAAAAATATAAATAAAGTTTGAGTTTTGAATAACTAAAAATTAAATTAGACAGAGAAGATAAAATATATATATTGACAGGATATGGTTTGAATATTTTACATTTATTTAATATTTTTAAAATATTTATTAAATTACATATGAACTTTAAAAAAATAAAAAGTATTTAAAAAGTTTATTTTCAAATAAAAAATAATAATTTCTTCTTTCTTTGAGCCACAAAACATATTTGAAAAGGTTCGAATCTGAGTGTTGGCAACACCTACAAGGCCCAAATGGTGACCAGGTTTTGGCCCACATCCACGATAAATTACGCGACAGAGAAAACGTTTCTGTCAAAGTCTCAACTTGGAGCCAGCAAACGAGTGTGCGTGTGTTTATTTGTGTGTGTGAGTGTGTGTGTGTGTGTGTGTTTGTTTGTCTATGCGGGGAGGTTGGTGTTTGTGGGGAAAACAATTTGTAACGACTATCGGCGTTTGATAAATTAACATTCAGCAGTTCCTCGATTATGCAACAAATTGTCATTTGAATTGAAATTGACAGCCGCTAAAGTAGCCGTAAGTTACGATGAATTTACCAGAATTGGCAGCGGCCAATAACAACAACAACAACAACAACGACGACTCGTATGTGGGGATGGCTATGACGATGCTTGTAAGTGCTGGTGATTAATTTGGTTTGTTGCTTGACACACTTTGGCCAATGTTGGATGTGGGTAAAGTGAAGCCACGTGCAGTCCACTTAGCCAACCTGGCTGGGCTAACAAATTTTTTTTTGTTTAAGGTTTGTAAACGGCTTGTGATCTGTAATCCCTATCAGCGGGGCATTAGTTCCGTTCCCATACAAGTAGTTGCCATAGTTCCCATAATGCACTCTTATGCGCTTTACGAGTTGTTTTACAATGCTAAACGACTCGGCAGTGGGCATTAAATTTTACCCATTACAAATGCGGCCAATCAGTAAGCCGGGCTAAATTAATCGCATCACATGCCATCGCCATCTCCATCCAACGTCCAACGTCCAACGTCCAAGTCAGGATCCTTGGCTGTGTTTGTGTAGCGATCTCATTTATGGGCTATAAAACATAGAAGCTGCCTGGAACGCAAAATGCTGCCCTTGCTGCTGCACTCGCATACCCTGTAAACATTGAGCTATTGGGTATGCTAGAATACCATTTAAATCCTTTTCCTTATGTTGCTTTTAATAAATATTTCTTTAAGAAATTTGTTCAATTAAATAAGATTTAAGCTCTTTAAATAATTAAAATATATTTAAAAAGTTTATTTAAATATATCTATTAAGGTATAATTAAATTATATATAATTTAGTATAATTAAATTATATATAATTTAGTATAATTAAATTATACTATACTAGAATACCATTTATATCCTTGTGCTTATGTTGCTATTAATAAATATTTCTTTAAGAAATTTGTTCAATTAAATAAGATTTTAGATCTTTAAATAATTAAAATATATTTAAAATGTTTATTAAAATTGTTTATTAAAGATTTTTGCTCTTTAAATAATTAACATATATTTAAAATGTTTATTAAAAGATTTCTATAAAGGAATAATTAAAAATAAGGAATTTAAATAATTAACATATATTTAAAATGTTTATTAAAAGATTTCTATTTAAGTATAATTATAATATTCAAATTTCTTTTATTTTAATAAATTTTCTCCAACTAAATATTACATCTTTTACTTGGTACAAGGTATCTTCAAGTCAAGCAGCTTTTTTTAGTTGTTGTTGTTGGTTGTTGTTGTTGGCTGGTTTGCCGTTGTTGCAACCGCTGGGCGCGAGTCCGGCATTGGCAGTGTTCGGTATTGTTTGTGATCGGTCACCAGCGGTGAGGATATATACGACAGTTAACTTATCTTGCATCCACTTAACGTCTCGCGGCAATAAATCAATCCTATGGTCAAAATCTCGTTGGCAGCCAGAAGGCGAATTAATCACTTTGAAAATTGTTACCCATTTGGAAACTTGTCGCATTAACTTCCCAGCTGCATACAACTCGTTTCTAAGTAGTATCTATAGAAATTAAGAAAACCAGTTCGCAATCAATCGTGTGTGGGCAATCCTTCAACATCATCATGTGAAAACTCTGGTAATTTATGATTGACAGATTTAGGCAGTATTTAAGATTTAAAAAAAGGTTTAAAGATTATACTCTCCCTCTCTCCCTCGCTCTCTCTTATGCTGCTTAAAATACGTATTTAAATTAAGTAAGCAACTTTTAATGGGTATTGATTGAGAGCCCTTTTCAAATGCCTTTTCTAGCTGTGCAGCTATTTTGACAGCAAATTGCTTAAATACTTGCGCCTATTAAAACAATTAGTCACTGGGCGAGTGCACAAGCAGTTTTATTAAATTTTCACAAATTTTCATATTCATCGAGACTATTCACACTCAATTATAACATACCAAAGAACACAAATTTGCCCAAAAATAATTAAAGGCAAATTCCTGAAGATGCCCAAGTTCTGTCCTAGCTGACAGTGTCTGCCCGTTGACACGCCCACTGCCCAAAATAAAGAGAGGGGGAGGGTTGGCTTGCCCAAGATTCAAGATGCTACAAGAATGCAAAGTGTCATTTAAGTGAAACAAGACGAGAACAAATATACAGAATTCAAGCAGACGCAGGCAGACTTCCAGTTTGGGTACTCAAGGAGCCTGTCAGGCCTACCCCAAAAACCCAAACTAATGCAACTGTATGCGTGTGTGTGTGTGTGTGTGTTTGTTCTCATGTCGTGTGCGTTGCAGCAGCATCCTTAGCATCCACGCAGCTTGCTTACGCAGCCTCTATAAATTATTGCTGGTGCTTGTCATGTACGGAAATCCTTGTGTCAGTGTAGCCAAAATGCCAGGCTTCTCTGCCTTTGACAGAGTCGGGCACGGCGATACGTTTTCAACAAGATTAGAATATCGTGTGCAAGCGTACAAAGCCTCAGAAACAATTCAAGCAGACACAACTCGCAACTATAACAATTAATATCCTGCTGCAACTGCTGTGCAGTCCTTTTGCCTGCGTTTGCGCACATCGGGGCGTATGCGTAATGCTGTATGCTAATTTGCCCCGCATCCGATTCTGCCATAGACACGACTGTATTTGAGTTATTAGCCAACTAGGCGACTATATAAGAAGCTTGTTTCGGTTAAACCAAATGAGCACTAATTAAAAAGACATACTTAAACTTAAGTTTTGAGATTCAATTGAAGTATATTTAAATTTAGCAATTTCAATACTTTTACTTTTACTTACATTATTATGGTATTATTAAAAGTTTAAGTTTGGTGAAACTTTTGTCACATTTAAATAATCATATGACCGTACTTAGCGTCATGTGCTTGAGTTGAGGCGATTCATTAATTAAATCTGAACATGGATATTTCTTCTTGACCGTATTTGCTGCGGCTTAAAGCCATCTCTAATGGACGTACATTGTTGGCCATAAATCATGAGCACACGTGCACTGTTCCACTGTCGTCTACCTTGGTGAAATTGAAGAAATACGGAATTAAACGCCAGACCAGCGACTAAAAATACTCATTTACAACGATGTCAGACGCCTACAAAATGTGGGACCGATGGCCACCTTTGCGGAACCGGGTGGTGCGCTTTTTGACATCGACATGGACACACACACACAAACACACTCTCACACACACACACAGAGAGAGAGAGAGGAACAAATGTGAATTCAGACAAGTCGGGCTGATAAGATGAGTAAAAATAATTATGGCCATTAGGCGACTAGGTAAATGAAGGTTGTCTCGACGTTTGCTTTCCCAAGTGAAGCGTCATCAGCTCAAATTGGTTTCCCTAGTTTGCATATTGAAATAAATATAGTTATATACATATAAATATATATGTTCAATTCCTTATACGATATGTGTCCATTTGCGGGGATCTGTAAACAACTAGGCCGCCATATAAATACTGCATTTAAATTTATTGCTTGGCTAATAGCAAATAAACAATTGTGCCATATTCTTAAAATAGTAATATATTTTTGTCTGATATGGCAATATTTAGTTAGTTGGATTTAAAATAAGATTATAGTTAGTAATAAAATTATAAAGATTAAGATAGCTTCTTATTATAAATATAATAATTCTTTCTATATGAATTGCCTAAATTTAATAACTATTAAAATGTAATAAACATAAAAGTATGTGAAGGACAAAATTATTAAAGAAATTTAAAAAATAAAAAAAATAATAATTAATTATTGAATTATTGATAGTTAATTCTTTTCTTTTAGACAATTATTTGTCAGACAAAATAAATGCAAATTGGCAATTCTTTTTTTATAAAAAACATCTGTGCCAAATAAATATTAAGCAACGATTAAATGAATCCAGAAGACTTTTCTTGATTTTTAAATTTGATTTATTATTTTTTTTTATAATTATTATTATATACATACATTATTCATTACAACGATACTAAAATTTTTTTAATAAGTTTTACAAATAAACATCAAGTTTGATTTGTTAATAAAAGTTATGCTGATAATCAAAGTTTAATCAATTTACAATTTTAAAATGTTGAGTTGAATAAATATTTTCATTAAAGCTGAGAAAATATACAAGACTCTTTATGTATTAAAAGAATCCATTGGGAATATTATTAAATACTCATAAGAAATATTTTTAAATTGCAACAATTTTGCTTAAAAATTTTATTTATTATTAGTTTGTCCTTTTCCTTGATTGTACTTCAAAAGTTTTTTATATTTATATTTTTTTTTTGATTATTTTCTGATAAAAAAGTTAACAAATTTATCCACAAGGCCAATCAAAAAAAATTAAATTAAAAATAGATCAATCTGAAGTAATTTTCTAACATTTTAAGTATGGAGTAATGGAAATAAATATATTATAGTTACAAAAGCAGAAAGGTTCTATTTTCTTTATATTTTAAGAACATTTTTTATTTTTAAATAAAGTAAGAATCATTCCTTATTTAACATTCAAAAGGAAAGCAAATTCTTCAATAATGTACAAAATAATAATAATTAAAATAAACATTATTTATTCTAGAACTCACTTTTGACAACGCTTAAACATGGCTAAGAAACAAAATTCTTAGAGATTTTCCTTAAGTGTTAATATGGTTTTTAGTCAAAGGGCCAAACCCAGTTGGATGAGGCTCGGTTTTTCATAGTTTTCAATGGGCTTTTCATTAAAAAGAACGTTAGTTGGAAACATTTTCTGTTGTCGAAGGCAGCATCCAATGTTTGTTGTGTTTTTATGTGTTTTGTATTATGTAAAATAAGAGCGGGACTAATAAATATTAATGAGTGAAATATCCATGCTCATGTTGTCGTCGCCACAACGTCTGCGGATATATGTTTAGAATAAATAGAGGTATCGACGTGAATGCGTGGAAAGATGGTTTTCGTATTGGGTTTTTCACTGGAATCAACCGTTTTTTTTTTATGGGCGTGTGAGTGAGTGGCCGAGATGGCCGAGATGGCCGTGATTTTCTGTTAGCGCAGGTATCTTAGATGCCCTATCAAATTTCGTTATCCACTTGGCGGCGGTCTAATTAACATGACAAAGAAATGTCACTTGAGTAAATTTATGGTTAGGCACTTGGCTGCAAAGTTGCAGATGGCCAAGATAATATTTACGATGCCGTTTGATTGGTCTACCAATCGATTTTTCCGCCGCAAACATACATATTTTTTGTCGTTTGTGAAGGCGGAGAAGAAGAAGAAGAAGAAGAAAAAAAGGAGAAGAACAGAAAGAAGTGATCCCAAGAGACAGCGCTAGGACAATTTCATTGTCGTTAAAAGAGCTAATTTTATTATTCCGCTGACATTTACCAACGACAGGTTTGGTCGTCGTCTCTGCAACAGGAGGCCCAAACAGGCCAACAGGCTAACAGGCCAACATTCGTGAAGGCTAAGAGGCCAGCCCAGACGTCTTGGACCCGCAGCTTATCAGCTTGTTGCTGTTGTTGTTGTTGTTGTTGTTGGGGTCCGTTAGGCTATCCCATCATTTGTTTTAGTCGTAGTCACAGGTCGTCTACATATGTATATAGGCTGTGTTTGAAATAAATTTAAATTGTGTTACCGATTTTTAATTCAGCTGTAGATTATGCGTTTTGTTAGACGATTTCTCTTATCTTTAATGCGTTCGCCTTGTGCTTTGTGCATAGTTTGTTTGGAGACACTGTGTCTGCCCAATCGTCTGGTGAATCGTTGTCGTATTCGTATTCGTATTTGTATTTCGAACAGTGAGCGTCCATTGTTTAATGGAATTTTCTTGTAATGCGTGCTGAAATTGGATTTTAAAGTGCGGGTCCAACATATAATTTGTTTGTTAATAGTTTCGAAATGCGAGCACACGCGACTGCACATGGCTATTATATATATATATATATATATATATTGCATTGTAGCCCTGGACGGCCCTGGGTTGTCTGGACACTGGGCCCCGTCCTTATATCTGGCCATAAAATGGCCTGTTGTTGCTTAAATCGGGCGTAAGCGAATCAATTCTCATTTTAATTTATTGACACAAACACAGCCGCCCTTGCAACGGCCAGTGGTGGTGCACTTTTGGTTGGTGGTGGTGGTGGTGCACTTTTGGTGGTGCCTGTCCATTCGACATTGCGCCAATTATACAATAACTCGACTACAATACAATTTGCATTGTGCGGCAAATTGGAACTGTCCAAACGGACCGAAATCGACCGGGCCAAGAAAGCCAAACGATTTTCATTTAATAAATGCGCATACGCCCGGTGGGCCCGCTTGACTTTAGCATGCACTGCAAAAATAGGCACATTAACTGCAGGCCAGCACCAAACAGATACCATTGCCGTGCTGTGTCATGCACCACGTCCTGGCACACACACACACACACACCTACACTCAGATCCTGTGCCCGGACCGGGCAGCAATAATTATTTATTGAATTTATGGACGGTTCGGCTCGCTTTTATATCGCGGACTTAAGCGTTGTCCAACACCAGATACAGTAATGGATCCGTGTTCGTCCTGCGCTAGGCGAGTGAGTAATGGCCCCAGACCTGGAATGATGTTGCTTGTAATTGCCGTTTATCTGGCATTTGAAATTGGCCAAACCAGCCAACAGCGAGTATTTTCAAAATAAGCGTGTTAATTAAGTTCAACTTAAAGTTAAAAACGAATATTTATAGGGTTTTGTCAAAGCGACAAACTGTGAACTCATCGGACACATGTTGGTTTATATGTATGTAAGCATCTATGTAAAAAACTTATATGTTCTCGGATTGAACAAATGAGACGAGTGCCTTCTGTCAATGTCGTCATTGCCCAAAATGCAGGTCTACATAATTAATGATTGCTTTTAAATTGAGGCAACCAAGAGACAGAGCAAGAGACAGAGAAAGAGCGAGAGAGAGAGATGTGTGTTGTCAGCGAAGAAAAATGATTTTTTACTGCATAAACATTTGCACTTGCTCGTAATTAGTTAACGTTGTCAGCTCAGCTCAACTGAGTAGAGTATCAATTTGTTTTAATCGATTTAAATTAATTTCAACATGTTTTTTTTTTGTTTTTGTCGAACTCCACAAATGCATTAGACCCTTAAATAAATAATAATACTTATGATCTAAAAAGAGCTTCTATTATTTGATATATATTTGCTATTGCATTACAATCACAATTGTGCTGGGATTAAAATGTTTACGTTGTGCCGCTGGCTGGAATAAATTAAGCGAATTTAAAAGGGGAAGAGTGAAGACTAATTACCTGGAAGACATCCGGGGAGTGCCTGTTGCTAAATAAAGACAGAGATTGAAATGCGCGACATAAATATTTCTATTTATTTTATTTTCTTGTATTGCGCACATTTTCAACTCGGGCGCACATTACATCAACTTAATCACTAATTACTGTGTTACGCATAAATAAATATGCCCACTTTTCCGGGCCGCCTTCTGGGGTGCATGGGACATGGACATGGACATGGACATTTTGGTGTCGCACTCTAAAATTCGCAAACTAATCTGCCATTTATCACGGGCCCTGCCGACAGGTATGTGTTGTGTACTTGACTCGTCTCTCTCTCTCGGGGACTTTGGATTTTTGGATGGGTCTACTTATAAGCACATTGCACATTTTATACTCGGTTACAGATTCGCACTTGCACTTGCATTCGAGTTGGGTTGAGTTGAGTTGAGGGTACTCTTTTAAAGATGATTTATTTTTGATAAATTGCCACGGTCTCCGCGCTGCGGATTCGCTTAATTTTGCAAATGATTTACACGAAATGACATGGAATTTAATTTCGAAATTCGCAATTGCTAAACTTGTTGGGTGGCAAACATGAATCTCATGAGGTCGCAATGTGACAACGTCTACACTTTTATTATTATCTGCTTTTATTTATTTTTTTTGTTAATTTACACAACTCTCAGAGCACTGCACAAGCATTTCATGTAATTAGATCATTAAAGTCAATTTGATTAGGTTGCTAGGTTGTAAAGAGTTGAAGTGAGAATTTGCTGCAGATTATTCTTTAAAATACCTCTATATATATATGCAAAGATATGGCATATATATAAGTTCTATGAACTGAAATTCAAGAATCCAATTATCATATTCACATTGACCTTGTTTTTAAGTCCAGAAAATTGTTACTCATTTAAAGGACGCAGCTATTACATTTAATTATTATTAACTACTTTAACATTGGGCAAGTTTTTTATGGAAAATTATTTTTTGATATATTTTATATAAATTATTTTATTTTGTTCATATATTTTTTTTCCCATATTATAAATATTGTTAATATGCCTTCTCTTTTACCCAAAATACGCAGTTTAAAGCATTTTTAGTTTATAAACTTTTTTTATTTTTCATATTGATTATTTGCATGAAAATCTAAATTAACTTAAAAGAGAAGCTGGTCTTAATATTATTTCATTTTGTTCTTTTTCACCATATTATAAATATTGTTAATATGCTTCTTCGTTTTTCAAATACGCATATTAAAATTCATTTTTTTCATAATTTATTATATTTTGTTTACATTTTTTTACATGTTTTCATTTCTTTTTTTATGTTTTCCATTTCATTTTGATTATTTGATTGGAAATTTAATTTAACTTTAAAGAAAAGAAGTTGGTCTTGTTTTTATTTTATTTTGTTCGGTCTTACCAAATAATAAATATTGGTAATATGTTTTTTCTTTTACCCAATATGCAATTTAAATCCTTTGTATTTTATATAATTTATTTTATTTTTTTATTATTTATTATTTTATTTTATTTTATTATTTTTTATTTATTTTATTTATTTATTTTATAGTTTTTATTTCATATTGATTATTTGTGTAAAAAATATAATTGAACTTTTACGAAAGGCAGGTCTTGATTTTATTTCATTTTGTGAGATTTTGCCATGTTATAAATATTGGTAATATGAATTTTTTTTAGCCAAAATACGCACTTTAAATCTCTTTTATTTATTATAATTTATTTCATTTTGTTTATATATTTTTTAGATGTTTTTCATTCTATGTTTATTATATTCAAAATCTAATTTGACTTAATAGAAAAGCTGGTCCTATATATTGTATTAATTTTGTATATATTTATTTAATTTTGTTTGGCTTAAACAAATAATAAATATTGTTATTATATTCGATAATCAAATACGCATTTTTAAGCTTTTATCTATAATTTTTTTATTTTTGTAATATTTTATTTTAGATGACTTTTATTCCATATGATTATTTGCATGAAATTCTAAAATAATTTAACTTTATAGAAAAATTGGTCCTTTATATTGTTTTGTTTAAACAAATAATAAATACTGTTAATATGCTTTATATTTTAGCCAAAATACGCACTTTAAAGCAGTTCATATGAGAAGTAAAAAGTATTCACCTAGGAATATGGTTAAACTTTGTTTTACATTATATTAATTTACATGCGGAATGCTCAGGTTTAAGCTGTGTGGGCAAACAGGAATATACATATAAGTATATATGTATATATGTATGTATGTATATGTGTTTGTTTTATTGCTGCCAATTAATCCCAATAAAGCAGAATTGGCATTCTCTAGAGACTCTCAACTTTGGCGCTGTTTGCCGACCACACTTAATATGTTTACCTGTGCTGAGGTAAATATGTTTGCTTAATACATATTCTAAAATAATGTAATCAAGTTTATGCAGTGCTTGGCAAAAGGATTGTCTAAGGCTGTGTGGTTAAATCTGGGCGACCAAAGGGAAATTTTGATAAATTAAAATGAAACTTATTCAAGAGAAAAGACTTTGTGATAATCTATTGTAATAATTTGTTCTATATAATCGAACTAATAATAATAATAATAATAATAATAATAATAATAATAATAATAATAATAATAATAATAATAATAATAATAATAA
>SCDZ01001053.1:0-15800 GCA_004143845.1 Drosophila lacertosa | reverse complement strand
ATTAATTAAAAATATGTATTAATAGCCGAGCAATTTGCGTTTGAAATTTAATTTTAAATTTTTTTTTGGGTGTACGCAGACATATGCGGGCAAGTGTACTTCTTCGGGCTTAATACGTAAATCGCATATACGAAGTTATTTTACGCTCGATATATAATATTCGTTGAATTACATCTTGTATCTATTCAACATTGTATTTGGTTCTTTTATTAAATCAAGAATCTGTTATGGCTTGTGATCGCTGCCATTAAGTGTCTTCTTCATTATATTCAGATGCCAAAACAATGGTCAGGAGTTCTTTCTTAAAAGTAAAGTTATCAACGACTTGAAAAGCTTATATGGTTACCAGTTTGGTTTGAGTACACGGCCAGAATGATTTTTTTTGCGGCTCGCATTTTTTTTCACCTTATTGGGATAATTGCATATTCGTATATTTCTATTCTGCTTTACATTAATTTTTTCATAGATAATTCGTTCATTTGGAAACCTAATTGGATGTGTTAGGCAGAATTTATAGGGCGAGAAAAACTTTTTCCGCTTCTATGAGGAAACTCTATAGTATATGCCCCATAGAAGCTCACTTGACACACTATTTCCTCTTTTACTTCTCCTTTTTATGGTTTTGATGCGCAATCAAATAGCCAATTAGCTGACAGGTCATCCCGAACCTATTTTGGCTCAATATATGTATACCATATATATTTTCTGGCCCCTCTGTCTCACTTGATTCCGAAAAAGTTCATTCTTTAGTCACTGCCCAGCTTGACCACTAGCCCGCTATGGCAAAGACACTTTTGTACTGTAGTTATGCGCGAATTGGTCAAAAGTCGTGAGCACACTAACAAGCCTGTGGTCCTGCCGTCAGAAGCTTTAGCTTAAAATATCTCATGCATTGGCTATCTTTACTAGTAGCCGCCGCAGATTCGCCATCCACGACTTTGCTCGTTGAAAATGGCATACAAATTCTGATGCTTTATCTAAATGTGGTAATAGTGTATTATCAACTTGGAGATCGGATGCCGAAACCATAAGCTGGCTAAGTTCCTGTCCTGATCCTGTTAAGCTATCGGGTCTCATGGCGAATATCTACTTTAGATTGTGGCCTTGTTGTCACACTCGATTGCCGAAATCTGCAGACAAAATCCGGCTCCAAAACTTTCTCGTGTTAAGATTCGGTTGTAGCTTAATATATTGCTCAGCATTGTATTTCACTTGCTCGTGTTTTCTGTTAGTTTGCTGTTTCCTTTTTAAACTGCTTCACGGATCTAACGAACGGCTCAGTGTTAATCAAAATTTGTAGCAATCCGACTGCCAACCGTCTCTCGACGAACGTGTGGTCCCTAAAATATTTAATAATATAACAATTTTTTCATCAATATTTTTTTGGTCAAGTGAAATAAAAAGTGCGGATAAACTTGATATTCTAAAAATGTTGGTTGAAATAAGCAGTGGAATATATTTTAATAATTTTTTGGTATAAAACTGTTAATAAATTAACAAAAACATTCCAAAATCTAATGAAGATTTATAAAATTAGTTTAAGTATTGATTGGAATTTACACTTTTACAATACACTAACACTTACACTTTACACTTATACTTTTGGCAATATGTACGTAGGTTAAGATTCACTTTTACATCGCATACTTATGCCGAAGGCCGAAGACATTTTTCTACATTAAGTACTAAATACAGCTCATTAAATAAATAAACATAATTGCGACAACAATGTCGCGCCCACAACTGAAGCTATGAATCGCACTCAAACAATTGACAATTTAGGAGTTTTTCGCTAAAAATAAACATATTTATAATCGTAAGCCAAATAACAATAGCCACATAACCAAGAATAAGCGCTTATCGATCAATTGCTGAAAGCACACAATCAATAACAAACGGTACTTAATATTTTCTACGCACTACAATAAGCGCTTCTCAGTCTATTGATGTGAACAAATAAGTAGTTGTCAAATATTTTGCGCATCATCGGATTAGTCTTAAGCTAAACTTCAAATTAAGCACCACGCATAGAAATTGCTTTCATTGTTATTTACAACTTTATTTTTACAAAATATACTTATAATAGTAATCAGTTTAAAGCTATCAAACTCTTGCTTATCACTTACGAACACAGCCTATTTATTATGTGATTAAACAAAAATGTCACAATGTAAAGATAATAATCTTTATAATTGTGTAGCACAAAAAAAAAACTGGTTTGAGAGTTTATTTAGTGCTTGAGATGCATAAGGCAGCAGCCGTCATGGAAGCGCTAGTTTTAACTGTAGTTGAAATGCATTCGAAGCGACAAGAGGTTCTAAGATGAATATTTTCTTTTAACACTTAAACATTTGAAAACTAATTACGCGATTATCTTGGTCGCACCCCGCAGGCTATTGAACTTGTATATATACATAAGATCATTTTATTTAATTTATGTATGTTTTTAATTAATTTTATTGAAAAACTCTTGCAAAATTGCAGAGGCCGGAAGTTATAACATGATTTGTGTTTTACAGATAATTTTACGTTTATTTTTAGTAACCGGCAAAGCAAACGAATTTACATTAATCTCAACAATAATTACTTTTAAAAATTTTTTAAAAGAAATTGCGAATTGAAAATTATAATTGAATGTAAGTATTATCAAGTGTATATCTTCGGGTATTTTGGCTGTAAATGTATTTTCTAATTAGCTGTGTATAAGTTAAGTAACTATTGTATGCGCAATACTGATGAGTGAATTGAGACGCGTCAGCAGCTGTTATCGCGGATAACTGTTTTTGATCGGCTCGCCGACCACGACTTGGCTGCAGGTGTTATGCTGCTATGCAATCATTTTTATGTATTTAAGTCTAAGTATTCTTGCATATAAGTCAGTCTTGTCAAGTCACATGAAGTGAACATCATCGCTCCGACTATCAGTCGTAAATAATTTTACTTGTAAAGTTATTAAACAATTTGTGATTGCTGGCCCAAGTAAAATCGGCAGCAGCAGTAGAAGTAAAATAAAGTCGTATCATAATACGATTGCCTGAAGTGCGCTTAAGTGCCAGGAAATATTATTTGTTCAACGAAGCCACTGAAGCTCTTTGGACAGCGGTAACTGCAGCGCGGGAACTGTGAGCTTCAGGACTGCGGCGCGGGACAAAGGAGGAGCCCATCTAAAATAAATAATGCTAGACAACCCAAAATATTAAACATAATAGTAATAAACATGTAAGTGGGTACTCTCGTCTTAAAATATTTTAAATCTGCATAGTCTCAATAAAAATAAAAATATATAATAAAATAAATATATTACTTGACGTTACTTGGCTTAAGTCGGCTTTATCTTTTCGCTTTTTCGCAATTAATTGACTACTATATCATTATTGGCAACAGCACTTTAAGCTTCTATAAGAATTTGATTGACAAGAAATAGGGACTGGACAATTTACTGTTCATATTTGTCTTTCACTAACGCTGTAGCGTAATACACTTCACCTAGTCGTTGACCGTCGTTCTTTGGTTTATTTGTTTAGTTACAAATGCTCTTTTTATTTGATCAATGCCGAATGCCTATGAGTTCGCCATTCCGCCAATATAGAACAACTCGCCGGCATTACAGTGATTCAGAGTCTGACTGTGAGAGTCGCATTCGAAATGCTCCCGATAAGTGGCAACATGGACCCAGAGCAGCTAAACGCTGCTCCCTTGCTACTCAATCGGCTGCCAATTAGGAATTAGGTACCTTAAGACAGGGTGGCCTACCATATACGAAGCTAACATGAGAATATCCGTCGAAAGGTCGCGTTTTTAAAAAAAAACGTCAACTCTTTGAGGCTTATAGTCACCAGTAACGGTGCTACAACAGACCCAAAGAAGGTTAAAGCCATTTAGGATTATCCAGAGCCTAAAACGGTGTTCGAAGTTAGATCTTTCCTGGGCCTTGCTACCTACTATAAGTGCTTCATTAAGGACTTTGTTGTGATTGATAGGCCCCTTTCGGAAATTCTTAAAGGGAAAATGGATCTGTCAGTAGGAACAGGTCACGCAACATCACCGTGTAGTTCACTGAAGCGCAGTAAGGGGCGTTTCAGAATCCTCGCAGCACTCTGGCATCTGACCCGTCATGCTCAGATACATAGATTACTTGATATAACGACAGATGCCTCAGCCTATGGCATAGGCGTAGTGCTGTCTCCGAAAGGACGTCCAATTACAATGTTCTCAAGGACATTGATGGACCGAGGAGTCAAGTATATCACAAACGAGAGGGAGCTATTGGCTATCATATGGGCACTATTCGTATAGGGTCAAGAACATAAACATTTTCACTGACCACCAACCTTAAACCTTCGCTGTGTCGGGATCCAATCCGAACACCAAGATCAAGAGGTGGGAGGCGCGCATAGATGAATCGAATGCGCGGATCCTTATGAGCCTGGCAAAGAGAACCTAGTTCCAGACGCTTCTTCTATATAAGAACTCCACGCCATGAAAGCAGGAGGCCGAGTCTGTTGCGGCTACGGTCCATAGTAAACTTTCCCTAATTGACACTATAGAGGCAACAGATGAAACGCGATTTCACATTATTCGGGAACAAAAAACGCCACTTGATCAGTTACACGTGCAAATTTTCCTTATTGGAGGAGCTGGAAGACGTTATCACACCCAAAGGGATTAACGCGTTCCACTGTGAATTAAATACATACAATGATACATGAATATGTAACTCGCATGTTCCCAGCCACAGAGTTTTGGCATTGTAAAAATCGTGTAGTGGACATATTCAGTGTAGGGGAAAGACGAGCATAACAATGCACATAGGGCGGCTCAAGAAAATGTGAAACAGGTGCGCTCTGAGTATTATTTCCCGAAAATTACAAAATTGGCCAACGAGATTGTCCTCAATTACAAAACGTGCTCTAGAGCCAAATACGACCGGCACACTAATAGACAGGAAATTGTCGAAACACCAATTCTTTCGCACGTAGGGGAAATGCTTCACGCATACATATTCTCTACGGATGAAAAGTTTTTCCTCACTTGCATTGACAAGTTTTCCAAGTTAGCTTTTGTTTAGCCCATTCCTTCAAAAACCATTGAAGATCTAAAGCTGGCACTACTATAGCTGATGAACCCGTTTCCGAAAGCTAAGACGATCGTTTGTGACAATGAACCGGCATTGAAGTCGTACGCGATTGCCACAATGCTAACGAACAATTTTGGCTTGAGTATGAGTGAGTGTCCAACGAGCAGGTAGAGCGCTACCATAGCACGCTGCTAGAATTGACCAGGTGCCTCAAAATCGACAAAGGCATGAGTGAGTAGAGATTAGCAGCTAAGGAATACAATACAGTTAACGTTGTCCAGGCGAACCCAGTTGTCCCAGCTGAACCGCTTATGGAAATACCAGGGAAAATAAGAAAATCCCAGAAAAAATGCTTCGCGGCAGAAAAGGGTCTTTGAGGTTGGCGAAAGAGTTTTAATCAAATCAAACCGGAGATTCGGTAACAAACTCACACCTTTATGTGAGGAGAAGACGGTAGAAGCAGACCTGGGGACCACGGCCCTCCTTAAAGGGAGGTGGTCTACAAAGACAACATAAAATGACGTGAGCAAAGTACGCTCTTCCTTCCCTTATAACGCATTTTGACTTTCTCTTAGCCGCTTGGCGTAGTTTGCTTTAAGAATAGGTTTATGTCATAGATATAAAAGCTTTGGTGATGGGTTGCTTTACAACAAAAAGAAAATATATATAACGATAAACCAAACTACACTCCACAGATTTGGAAAGAATTAGGTTTACGGAAATGCAGTTAATTAACTCTAACAATAGAAAGATAGAAATTAATACAAGGGTTGAAAATCAGATCAACACACTAACCAACACTGTCAGTCAAATTTTCAGAGATGCTAAAAAATCACAAGTTGACACGGGACACTTGTATGAAACGTTGCTAACTAGGAATATAATGTTGATGATGGAAGTGTAATATGTAATACTTGCAATAACGCTGGCCAAAGCTAACATCGTTAGCCCAAATATCCTAGATCACGTATATTTTCAATCAATTTGGCTGGAGGAACCCACCAACACCCCAATAGGAGATATTATGTCTATTTGATCCGTTAAAATATTACAATCCGCCAACTCTTGGTATTTCTTAATCAGATTTTCAATAATAAAGTTTGCTTGTAAGAAAATTACTATTTACCCAGTAGAGCAGAAAGACCTCATACCACGGATGGAAGATAAGTTCATCGCTGAATCCGATGGACAAACACACACGTTAAAAGATTGTGCCATTGCTTCAAATAAGTAAACAAAATACGTAAACTAACTATTGTATGCGCAATGCTGATGAGTTATACAACAAGTCAGTTTTGAATATCGTCACAAGAAGTGAACATCATCGCTCCAATCAATCGTAAATAATTATCTTTGTAAAACCAAAGGCCAAACAAATATGTAAAATTGAACTTATTATAATTACAAACCAAAACGTATAATTTATACGCTTTACAATATACATTTTTTTGATCTTTTGCGATTGCCACAGTGTCGGTTATTGATTTTGCTCCTTGTAACACATCTACATAGTGATGAACGAATGCACAGTGCATTTATTCAAAATTGGCTAACTTTTTATTTTCACTTGCAACGCGTAGAGCAGTTTTATTTTTCTTATTTATTTTCCATTTTTTCCTTTGTCAACTTACTCATTATTTTAGACTTCATATGGTAAGTGTTAGGAGATTCATTTCGATTGGGGAGCGCCTGTTAACATCCAGCGCTCGTTAGTCCAGTTACGTTGGTAGGAGGGTTGGAATTGATTCTCCAATTCAGTAACGTTGGTTAAATGTAAGTTTAGGTGTAAGTTCCCTTGTTGATAATTGTACACTTGGTTTGCTTTCAACAAAGTTCTTACATTTAGAATTTAGACAGTGACAATCGAAGTAAGGCAAAGTGTGTTTTATTGAAACAGATATTGCTTAATTCTAAATATATATTTAAGTAAGTTGGCCGTGGACTAGCTAACGTATGGTGAATTCTGAAGCGGCAGGCGCCAGACTGCGGTTGCAGCAGTTGGCCGGATGTGTGCAACATAGCTTCTTACAGCTTGGCCTCTTTATTTAGCACATTCGCTGCCGCTACAATGTTTCAATGATTTCACCTAATGTGTGCTCTTTCTCTAATAACTTTTTTTTCAATTCGAAATAAGTCCAGGAATCCATAATTTGTCTTTTAAGCAAATCTCTTCAATTTCATTCAAAGTAGCAATTCTGCATTTGTTGTCGCAAACGAACTATGAATTTAGCATCGCCTTTCGATGGAGAAAGGTTCCTACACAGATGTCGGTCGAAGAATGAGTTTTGGTTTGGCGAAAAAGAAACATTAAGTTTATTCAACAGCACCAAATTACATCGTCCTGCTTGTCTTCATTTGGACCGATCAGACCATTCGGCAACGAATAAGCGACCGCTTGCTATTGAACGCCTCCCAAGTGAAGTAATTTATTTGGTTTCTTGCTGGGTGTTTTAATGTCTTCGGCGTCGACACATATTTTCAATGCACGAAGCCATTTTCCCACTCACTTCGTAGAAAGTTTTTTTCTATTGAAACGGCTTAATGTTTTTATTTAATTTCTGAAAGCAAAAGAAAACCAACATTCTGACAGTTTATTATTGTGGCCAACTAATTCTAACTGTGGTAACTTGTGATTTTGGCTAACTGCCTCTGACTGTGTTTGCTTACGATTTGACAAACCGCCTCTAACTATGTCAGCTTATTGTTTGGCCAACTGCCTCTGTAGCAACAGATTATTCGATTATTTGAAAGTCTTTCCGTTTTTAACTTGAAACTAGCTGTTTCTCAGTTAGAGACTTCGCATATTTAGTTTTGCCCCTGCGCTTTTAAAATATTCTTTTGACTTGTAACCTAATGTCACTCAGCCTCTCTCTCGAGTAAAGCTATTTGTTCTCTCCTTAATTACAACTCTCTGTCTCTCTCTTTGACTCAATCTCTTCGATTCGATATTGATTTGACTTACACCAACTTCAACTCTCTTTGACAAATACTCGCGCTCTATGTGCCATTTACCACTTAAGTATAAGTTACGAATTTATTAATTATTAGTTTTGGATTCACCCCGATGCTTTGAATAGAGGAACACTGTTTATTTGAATCAATTGAATACTTTATTTAGGGACCGGTACTGTAGGCCCATCAACGGAGTACAGTCTACTACTTCGCACTACTCTTATGCATTTACATTAAAATTCGTCGCTGCCGCTGCTGTTAGATTCGCTCTTTGCAGCGGGTTCATACAGTGGAAATAAAATCAAAAGTTAAAAATAATACGCTTAGATAATATCGAAATTTTCATGTTAAGCCAAGAAATTTTGTGGTACACTAAATCACTCCTTTGCTAATATTAAGATAGCAATCACAATAAAATTGTTAATCTTAACAACACAAATTTGATCCCTAACTTAGTTAGAGGCAAAAAGGCAGTTTCAGCAATGCCGTCCATATATCGGACGTAAATGAATTGGCAATGGCATTATAGTGCTCAACGATATTAACATGGAACATTTCTGGAACGACACATTAGTTATGAACAACAACAAATTTAGCAACATAAAAAAAATTAACATAATGAAGCCGAGACCCCTAAATATCCAGATAACGCCGATCAAAGTGGACATTTTAAAGAACTTTTCATTGAGATATTGCGCTTAAATAAATCGGGACAACTGCAGCAACTGATAATCAAATCAGTGGTAAACAAAATCACGCTTATTTCGCTGTTTGGCTATAATTCTTAGTTCAATCTAACACATTTGGCAGAAGAAAAAAGGGAATGTTTTTCTGTCAATCGTGAGCCGAAGTCAACCACTTTAAGTGCTCCGCAACTACAATTAAACATCACACCATACTTTTGAGAGCTGCTTGAGGACAAGCAAAACTAAATGGGGAAGAGTTATCAACAAACTTGCGTAAGACAAGCAACTGCCATTGGACATTGATCGAACAGCCACTGAGCGCCTTGCTTGTGCAATACTGGCAAAACGTTGATGGTAGGTGAGAACTATTTCCGTCAAGAACGAACTGCAATTGCACAATTCCAAACTATCCAAATCATGCTTACTTACTTGGGTTGTCAGTTAGTTTTATTTTAAATAAAGCTAAAAGTTTCATTTTAAAAAGTTATATTTCAACTTTTTATTACTCTTGCTTAGCTTAAAATCAAAAAAATCTAACTTTATTTCTTACTTTTTGAGTCTTATATATTCAACATAACAATTTTATTTCTAATGTACTTTACAGCATTCAAAGAGTTTTATCCTTATCGGTATAAAATGTCATCCGCACATGCTTACACTTGTATATTTTAAGCCACTCTCAGGACCAATAAACACAGTCGAGTCCCGATAATTTGTTCCCAGCTAAATAGAATATTTCTTTAAAAAATACTTCCCCTTAAAAAAAAAAAAGTTAACCCGTAAAAATCCCAAACATTTTGGTCCCCTCGATAATTCCTAGTTTTTTTCCGCACCGCAAAAATATTAATCCTCTTATAAATTCAAGATTTGTTTCGTAACCTCTTAAATCAGAGAGATATCTTAGCTTGAGCATATCAGACGTGTTCCTTGTTTTGACAAACTCTTGTTTTTGCTTTTGCATAATAAACTGTCCTACTTTGAGATATTTACATCTAATAGCAATATAATAGTTATAAGCTTTATCAGTTGTGCAAGTTGCTCTTCCGCTGTGACCGTAAGTCATTTATATATTAATTTTAATTTTAACTAACGCGGCATCAGGCTGCGTTGTTGTTAGTGTCTGTTTTTGTTTATGCCTAACATTCTCTTCGAGAGTGTGTTTAATTGTGCATTGTTTACATTTGCACCGTGCTCTTGAAAAGTTTTTCTTGTTGATTTGATCGACAGCAATGTTTATGTAAAAATCCGTCTTCCCGAGCGATTGCGTGCGTGTTATTGCTTTTTTTTTCGAGATCCGTTACTTTTGGTCTGCTTTGCGATTCGGACCAGTACTTTATAAACTCCGCTAGGAAATTTAAAAGGTCGTGTTGCAAGAAAAATTGCACTTTCAAGCGGACAAGAGATTCTGCACCAACACAATTTGTTAGTTGCAGGTTGTGTGAGAATATAATATATGCTAAATGTACAGGTATTACTATGCGAGGTACTGATAATCCTGCTACTTTGGCCGATAAGGACTGTGGTAAGAAATCAATTTTTAAAATTAAATAATGTGGTTAAGCAGGTCACATCTGATTGTGATTCCAGCGTTGAGCTGCTTAGCAATTTTAAATTTAAATCTCCTCCCAAAGGTCGGTTGGAGCCTGCATTTGTGTCCGTACCCGTGCCTCAGTCCTCAAAAAAAAAACCCACCCAATTTTCTATACGCCTCAACATGTGGATTTATTTTCAATGTTGCCGGTATCCCCTTTCCCCATATAAGAGCTGCCAATCGTGCCTGTTGTTGTTTCTGTATCGATCGACAATAACAATTTTCGTGTAGTTAAAAGTCCCAGAGTTAAATCCTCTAGAAGTCAAGTTCAAACTAATAACAGCACTTCTACCTTTACTCCAACTGTGCCAATTTGAAATGTTTAGCGCCTCGCAAACAAGTCTTAAAACAAATGTTCCTCGTGATACATTCTTAATTTATATCATACTACATTTTGGCCAGATCACATGATTGTTTACGAGTTTAAGCCTAAAAGCCGAAATCAGCTGTTGCGTGTTATCTTTCGGGATACCTCCTTACATGCCTCGAAAAGCAGAGTACCAAAAAAATGATCACCTCTGATATTTATTTGTGGTATTTTGTCCCAATTAAATTAACTTTATTTGAATAGTATTTATTTTCAATCGGATATTGTTGCATTCTCCGAAACTTGGTTAAATTCAACAATATCTCCTTGCGAAGTTCGTCCAAATTCCTACTCAATATATAGATAAGATAGACCGACTCGTTGGTTGGGTTTTTAATTGCTGTTAAATCCTCTCTAGAGTCTGACATTTTTCAAGAGTACAGATTCTGTGTTTATTTCTGTAAAATTTACTTTCGCATCTTGCTCGTTGTACTTAACTTGTTTATATATCCCCCTTCTTCTAACCTTGAAACATATGTATATGCAGCACCTATCCTGCACAAATGAAGTTTCCACCCATGTTCATGATAATGAAGTTGTTGTGTTGGTCTGCAACAAATCAGTTGTATGTAAATTTTTCGAAGTGTGTCTTTATGAGGTTCAGCCGTACTATTTCCCATATCGTTTTATTTCATAAACAATTATCGCTGGCAACGCTTGACCTTGACCTTGATGTTCTTCTAGATTCGAAGCTAAGTTTCAATAGTTATATATTCACTATTGTAAACAAAGCTAAGGGGAGTTCTAGATTTTCTGAAACGTTTGTCGAAAAAGTTTAATGACACTTTCACTACTAAACTTTTATACATATCTTTGGTACGTTCAATCGTGGAATACTGCTCATGCATTTGGAGTCCGCAGTATAAAATTCATCGGGATTGGATAGAGTCCGGACACATTTCGAAGTTTACCATTGTACTAAAGCACGCTTTTACTCCTGAATCGTCCGTCACTAACAAACCGTAGAACGATCCTAGGTGTTGTTTTTCTACATAACTTAATTGTTAGCGACATAGATTCACCTTTGCGTTCAGGTCGTCTAAGCGTCTCCGTCTTATGCACTTAGTACAATACCCAATTTCATGTTTTCTTCTCTGAGATCTCTCTACCCCTAATCAAATCTTTGCTTTTAGCGTATCTCCGGCAAATCACTAATCAAAATCTGATATGAGAAGGGGCATAGATTGCCGGACTATCTGAATATTCACTCCGCCCGATCAGTGATTTGCCATCTTTTCCATATTTTCTCTTTTTATTTAACTTATATTATAATTTTCACTTTCATATGTTAATTTTTTTATTATAAGATTTAGTTTTAGACTAACACTAACATAGACATATCTTTTTTAACTACTTCTGTTTTTTTTAGTTGTAGGTTCTATTCACATCACAGACAGAACTTGCCGTGAACAGGGGCATAGCTGGCCGGACAGGGAAATAAAATACCTGTTTATATATTTTTAAGATTATTGGCAAGTTTTTATGCAGTTTATATTTTAGTTACTTGAATTGACACTTGCTTAGTGAATCTCTTCCATAAATAAGTATATAAATTATTATAGAAATAAATATAATTGTCAAAAACTTACATTTATTTATTTAATTATTTTATTTATTTATTTACATTTTTCTTTAATATTAAAGACAATACGTCTTCATGTAATTGAATTTACTTATATTGATTTAATTACTTCGCGTTAAGTTACATATATACATTGGTTAGAAAAATCACGTAATCCTGCGCAAACATTGAAGAAGGGGCGTGCTGTTGGTAATGCAGCAAAACTTCACCGTCAGAAACAGGGAACAATTATATAGATTATTGACCTAAGAAGTGGCGAAAGTGGATAAAATTATTACCTTTACTTTTAAAATTCCAATCTTTGACACAAAAATCAATTGAATAGAATTGCTCCACTACCAATAAAGAAAACGAAAATTGTAATTATACCTAAGTATATAATTGTAAACCAAACAGTTGTAAAGCAAATTGATTAGCCTTGCGAAAAAATTAATAACATAAATATCTGCGAGGCACTAGACATAAGACAGATTACAATTTATGAAAACTGCTTGAAAAATATATTGGCATAGAATACGGCTATCTGCGAAATGAAAGATATAGGCACAGTTCAGCAAAAATTTGAGCCAATGAAAAGTTTCATATTTCTGTTTAACATTCCGCAACTGGACATCGAATCAACCTGCGGGGAACGGCGAAAGAGAAGGGTCATGGATGGCTAAATACTCCAACCGTACGACGATCATCGGCAATATAACCAATGAAGATTGATCAATGACAATCATGGTCCATTTCGAACTCAGCATGCCGCAAGCTGCAGAAATCAATCCTAATTGAGCTACGAAAAGCATGGACCTCCAAAAACTTTACTTGCTATCCATCGACCAACAAACCCATATTTCACAGATTAATGAATAAATCTCACTGGACATCCCTGTATTCCTTGATAGGACTGGCAATGCTCATCGGTACAACTCTGTACCTGGTACAGAAGGGCACCACAAACTACATTCCACACGAGACAACTATGATTGCAGCTCTGCCCTTTATTTTTATACTGGCCCTCACTTCATTCCAGGATGGGGGGAGTTACCATACAAGACCTCTCCCCGCAACAACCGTCCTGAAACCGCGACGCAGCTTCTGGTCAGGAATCCGTAGCCAACAATGTAGCAGTCAGCAGTTGTAAATAAAGTATTAAATTACACATTCAGTATTAGGCAGAATGTGCAACCCAATTACAAGCATAAAATACAAACACTACACATATTGTTGTAAACCTCAGCAGATTCTCGGTAACATTTTGCAAGTATATTTTAGCTATAAGAGCTTTAGAATAAACACTGCAAATCATTGTATAATTTCGATTTAATACTGAAAATAATGTACAAAGTCATAAATCACTCACACCGCCTCCTACAGAGCTTGCAGAATTTAGATAGCTTCAGCTTAACAGCGGGAACCGGAAAAAAGTAGAACTGAGCAGTATGCAGCAATCTTGTTCGGTCTACTCTTGTAGGCACTAAACATACAAATACTCCTTTACAAACCAGAAAGCAAACCATAAGCTACGCCAATATAGCAGTTATAAAAAAATAACCTCCCAATCTCGAGGAAGTCAAAGCATGTGCACAGTGAATCTGACCAATCGATTTTCGGTCAAATCCAATCAATGATTATAGCCTCAGTATGCAAATAGTTTTTAAGCTGCTTCTTTGAAATGCTAACGGTCTACGTAAGTGTAAGCCCAAAGTGGAAATATACCTGAAAAAAACAGAATTAACATAATGCTTATCTCAGAAACTCACTTCATTGACAGATCATATTTTGGAATCAACTGCAGTGCAGCCGTATACATAAAATCGACTATTAAATACACAAAGCGCGCCCCTATACGACTTGACGCAGCAGTGATAACGATTGAGACTCCAACCGGATGTATGGTACTTATAGCAGCTTCTGTACCACCAACACACCATGTAACGTCATAGATGTTCACCAAAATATTCAACTGGGCAAGAGGTTTATAATTGGAGGTGACTCCAGTTGAAAAAGCATATTGTGGGGTTCAAGGCTATGCAATCTGAAAGGTACTGCGCTACTGTCCTGCCTTCACATCTCACCACACTGTTGTCTGCAAATCCTGCAACGGCCAACGGATCCTAACAAGGTGCCTGACATTCTGGACAGGTGGAGACCTGACCCAAATTTAACACATGTGGAGAACAATTTCTACTTGCAATCTGATCACTGTGCCGTATTGCTTTAAATCAATTTACCCAAAATAATAATAATAAGAAACAATCGACTAATCTGCCAAAAGGAAAAAGGAAAGGAAAAAGGAAAACTCTAACGAACCTAGACTATTAGTTTTCAGTCTTTGTATTTTATAGCAGTGCCTTAAGTCACACATGAATTCACTTACTCTCTTCCTTCGGGCCTAATATAAAGCACCGAGTTATTTAAACTATATCGACACGTTTTACTAGTATTCAATAGTTTTTTTTTTCCATATTTTTATTTACAATCTATCTGCTAGATAATAAGTAAATAGTATGACAATGATTTTTTACATGAAATTCTTAAGGAGTATAGATATATTTACATTACCACTCTTTAGGTGGCCTGAAAGGCAAATCTCTAATCTAAAGGGTGGTGCCTTTTGAGGCGGCGTCGCTGTGTGCTATTGTCAAGCAGGTTGGCCACTTCTTCGGTGACAGTGGGGATCCCGAGGTCCCTGTGGATCACCATGTTTTTCATGTAGTAGGGGGCACCAACCAGACTTCTCAGAGTTTTGCTCTGAAATCTTTGCAATATTTCGAAGTTTGAAGTTGATGCAGTGCCCCATAGGTGAATCCCGTAGGTCAATATCGGCTTAGGAATGCATTTAAAAAGCAGCACTTTGTTTCTTAATTGGAGTTTGGAGCCACTTCATTTGCCTAAGTTTTAGGCTTAGCTGCTTTCTTTTGTTTTTTAAGTGAGCTGACCATGTCAGCCTCCTATCCAAGGTTAAACCAAGATATTTGACAGAGTCCTCTGACTGCAAGGTGGTTCCATTTAGAGAGACTGGTGGACAAACATTTTTTCTTGTTGCGAATGTAATATGTGCAGACTTATTTTCATTGACCACAATGTTCCAACGCTTCAGCCAAGGCTCCAGACTTAACATCTGTGCTTGCAGGATGGCAGAAGCTTCTGCATAATCACTAGATGTGGCTAGGAATGCTGTGTCGTCTTCGGAAGTGGCAATAACCAGATCATCTCTGTTAAGTACTGGAAGATCTGCTGTATGGAGAGTGTATAAGACTGGGCCCAGGACACTTCCCTGAGGAACACCGGCGTTGACTTGGAAGACTTCAGACTCAACTGAGTTACTTCTGACATAGAACGTCCAGGTATGACCTTAGCATCAGGTAATGAGGTGCGGGGAGTACGAGCTTGAGCTTGTAGAGTAGTTTTGGATGCCATACTCGGTCAAAGGCCTGTTTGATGTCTAGAAGCGCGGCGGAGCAGTATTTTCGAGATTCAAATGCGTTGAGAATCGTGTGGACTACTCTATGACATTGTTCGGGCGTTCCATGCTGGCTCCTAAAACCAAACTGGTG
>SCDZ01001052.1:0-15062 GCA_004143845.1 Drosophila lacertosa | reverse complement strand
AGATTTTTTGTACAGAGGGTCCTCGTGGACAGTCCTGATACAATGCCTTATTTAATTTGTGAAACTCAGTTTTTCCTGCTCATGATATTGAATATCAATGAACTCATATAATACCTTCTTTAATTTAGTTTTTTCTTCTTGATTTAAATGATCTAATCTGTAATTATTACTTTCTTCTAGTGAAGTATTTAAAATTTAATTAAAAGATTCATCAATCGGAATGTTTTTATAATCTGTACTTGGGTATGTTTTGTTTTTAGTTTTTCCAATATCATCATGTATACTAAACGTGTATTCATTTAAATTTACAGTGCTATCTAAGAAATTGATTTGAGCAAGTTTTTAAATAATCTCTTCCTAACAAAATATCATAGTAATCGGAGAAATCGTTTTTTTTTGGTCAGACGGACATAACTTGCTAGGAGCAAATGATACGCTTTTATTTAACTCGATTAATCCATTAATAGTGTTTACTTTAAATGTTTCGGCCGACATTATAAAATTTAAAACAGTTATTTTTTATCAAATTTATTGATGATCCGGTATCAATGATACACTTTAAAGAATGATAATTAATACCGAATTGGATGAAGGGGTGACTTGTTGACATTCCTCTTCTTCCGATTCCGAGGCTTGTTGATGAAAACTTTCACTGGTCGATTTTGAACAGATATATTACGATAATTATAATTCATGGGGATTTTGTGCTCTGTTTTGATTTCATTTATGATGAAATTCTTGGTAAAGATGAGAATTATTCTCGAGCTTATTATAACTTTTTTGATAATTTTGTGGATTAGTTTGTTGAATTTGGATTTGAGCTTGGTTTTGCTTATGATATTTCTATTCTTTCTGATTGTTTTCATATTTTGATTTATTTTCTATAACAGAAATATCGGATATACCTTCTTGTTGAGCCTCTTGTTTTAGTTTGGATATAGTTTTTATGTTGTATTTAGCTAGGATCATAAATAATCTATCGGGTAACTTCCTCATTATGACATCTTTAATTGTATTATTCATAGCATTAGTATAGATTTGGGTTGATTATTTTCTAATGCATCTCCAGAAATACACATCTCAATTGCACTGAATAATACGTTATGTGGGCGCATATCCCTCGTTGTACTGGTTCGTTAGCCATGTTGTTGATAGTTGATTATAATTTTGTTTTGTTTTGTTGTTGTTGTCTTTTGTTGTCCTTTTTTTGTATTATTTTTTTGTTCACATACACTTTGGACATCTTCGCTCACCCTTCTGTTTATATGCTTGAACGCGTGTACGAAGCAATCAGTTTTGTGCAAGTTACAGGGATCAAGTGATTTGTAACGTCCAGATGCACAAACTGTTATGTAATGAAATAAGTTCACTACCCAATATCCTTATTGTCCAAAGGATCAATATTTTACAGGATATTGTATGCAGAACACTTACGATCCTTAGCGAATATTCAAAATTTTTAATTTTCAAGATTGATATATATATATATATATAAAGTATTCATATATATATATCTCTCCTTGCCTTGATGATTTAAATTGTTTTCGGACATGCTACGAGCGGAGAGAGCCTCAGCGTGGGCGTTCTCTTCCAATTTCACAATACAACTTTAAGTCGGTTCTCAACTACTCATGATCATCTCGTTATCTCTTTCTCTAAACGCAACACTGAGCCACACTGACGACTGCATATACAGTCGTCCCACTCTTTTAGTGCTGTACAATTCCAAAAGGTTTCACCTTTTGTAACACTTAACCATTCGCTTCAATAGAGCGCGCAATTCATATAATTAACCATGCTCCGACACGGCCAATCCTGACTACTTTCACGTTCTCGTGTAATATAAAATCTCTCACAATTTTTTTTTTTTCAACTTTATTTAACAAACTTTACTTCATAGTTAGTTTCATTACCAAATTTTTCTTAACTCAAAACATAACATTTACTCTTTTTTAACTTATTATTCTATTTCATTTTAACTTTTGCTATTACTTAACATTTTATTTTAATTTGCTTTTAATACTTTCAATCTTTATTTTCAACATTACAACTCACCAGTGCCACACTGGTCTCACACCACGCTAATGCCACATTAGCCAATACAGTCTGTTTCAACTGTTTTCTCATCAGTGCCACACTGATCTCAACGGTCTGTTACACCCGTATTACGCTCTACTAGTGCCACACTATTCTCCACTAATGCCACTATTTTTGATTAAGACGTAATCTCCTTCACTAAACTTGACAACTTTTGTTTCGCCTTTGTCGAATCTCTTTTTGTCATATTGTGCTGCGCATTGCCTGTTCTTATCAGCTTCTGATCTTTGTTTACCTAACTGTATCTCCTCTTCTTCACAAATAGGAACTAGACGTAGTGCTCGTGAGTATTGGCCAATTAATAGCTCCAATGGACTGGATTTTGTGACAATTTAACGATAACTGCACTTCTCCTAAAGCGTCCAGCGAAGACCACTGTCAACAAATTTTTCAAAGTGCTCATGACTCTTAACCCGACCATTGGCACGACTAGCACCAGTTGCTATTAAGTGAAGCTGAATTTTCGGAGAGTTACAGAAGTCGACAAATTTGGCACCTGTAAAGCTTCGTCCCTGATCAGCTATCAACCGAGTGGGCACACCAAACAATGCAATTGAGGATTTTAACACGTCTATACAACTATCTGAATCAAGTTTGAACGTATGATACAGATGAACATATTTTGTGTACCCATTTATCTGGACTACGATGTTTTCCTTACGGTCATTTTTTCCGTTTAATTTTGTATATCATGGTATACTAATCTTTGGGATCGAATGTAATTCGGCTCGAATTTTACCCGATGTCGACTTTGTCACTCTGCAAGTAATACAATTTTCGACAAATTTGCGAAAATACTTCGACATTCCTTTGAACCAGTAATGGTCATACACCTTATCAAGGGTTTTTTTTCGTGAGCCTGGTTGATAATTGACCACCGAAAAGTTCGTGGGACCGCTGGCAGGCAATAAGTTCTATTATGTCTTTGTATTTTTCTGTACAACAATCTCGTAAGTTGTAGCCAAATCATCAGCGAGTTCTCCTTCATTTAATTTTCTAATCGTACGCACAATGTCTTGGTCACACTGCTGTTCAGCTTGAATCCAGTTTTCCGTGATGTTCATTAGTTCTATTCGCTTCTCAATAACTTTGTTTTCTATTTGTACTCGAGTTACGCAAGGGATTTCTTGATAGGAAATCGACATGGGCCATGCACTTTCCTTCACGGTACTCTATGTCAAAGTCAAAGGCCTGCAAAAATTCCCACCAACGACATACTCTGGCTGATAATTCAATTTTCGTTCTAGTCGCCCTCAAAGAGTTACAGTCAGTAAAAAGGACCAACTTTCTACTATGCAGGTAATGTCGAAAATATTTAACGGCATTGACAACCGCGAGTGTTTCTAAGTCATATGATGTGTACTTTGACTCACAAGGACTAGTAGTCTTACTGAAGTATTCCACAACATAAGGCTTGCCTTCAATTCGGTGCAGGAGAATGGCACCATAGCCAATGGCACTAGCAATTCTATAGGATGTTGCGGATCAAATATCGTTAAGACTGGCTTGCTTGTTAGGATTTTGACAATTTGATTTCGAATAATCTCATGTTCATCTACCCAAACAAAATTTTTTTTTTCGGATGTGAGAGAATATAGAGGCTTCATTAATTGAAAAAACCCTGGCACAAACCGACGAAAATACGAAACTAATTCAATGAATTGGCTTAAAGTGATAATAGACCTGGGTGGTGGCAATCCACTCAGTGCTTCAATCTTACGCCAGTTGGGACGAATCTCGCCAGCCTGTACTTCATATCCAAAATACTGTACGGTGCCTTTCATGAAGGAACATTTTTCCACATTAAACGAAAAGCCTGCTGTTGTCAAAATCTGTAAAACTGTCTCTAAACTCTCAAGTGCATCTTCCTTACTGGCTGCCACGATCATTATATCGTCCATGTAAACGATAACATACGAGTACGCTAGTTCGACTAATGCTTTTATCACAGCTCTCTGAAAGACTGAAGGCACATTCTTTAATTTCCGGTAAACTACACAGAGCCTCATAGATCCATTCTTCTTCTTAACGAACAATGCTGGACTAGCATACGACGAACAGCTAGCTCTTATTACTTTATGCTCAATCAACTCTTGCACTTTCATTAGGACTGAATCGGTACGGTCGCCTCTGTACGGTTTTGGTCGGTTCAATTAAGCGAATTTTCATTTCCCCAGTACTTACATGGTAAGAGGAGTTCCCCAAATAAACGATTCTGAGTATTTTTTTAATAGTTGTATTAATTGATTTTCTCTGTGCCCTACAATTCAGTTTCCAGAGTATCAAAGTTATACTCCATGTCAGATACGGCACATGCGTTAACTGTTTTATCTTTCACTAACTCTACCCCGTTACTTGACACTAACGCAGAATATCCCTGGGCCAAGATTTCACGCCCAATTACGATTTAATTTTTCATACACGCGTCATGAACTACGTGAAACATTATTTCGATACAATTTCCATCAATCATTACATTACTCAAATCTGTATTGTACTCACTAGGTTGGCATTACCTATTCCACTTAACGATATGACGTTATTAAATTTCTTTCCACTCAACTTAGGCGATAGACTTTCTTTAATGAAGGAGTAATCAGCTCTGGAATCAAAACGAGAACTTCTCACCTAGATGCAGCATGGATGCTTTTGATTCTTCCACTACACAAATTTCTACTCGCTTATGTATGCGCGATCCCGATCCAGATTCTTCTCCAGCAGCACTCTTACGAAATTGGGGTGAGATATGCCCGGGTTCGTGACAACGATAATAAGTGATCTGTGTTTTAGTGCGCTGTGCCATTCCTTGATCCGCTCCACGTTTTTCTGCAAAAGATGGCTACTTCTTCACTCCGCATTTCGCTTTTTTGTGTCCAAGTTGGCCACGGGAATAACAAGTAATTCCAGGTGACTTAAAGCGTTTAGCACTTGGTTCCTCGTGCGAGTAGTTGGATCGTTTTGCGTCCAAACGCAAACACTTGTAACTCAGACTGCAGATCACGTCTGGTGTGAATCTTAGCTGTATAAGCAACTCGATGCAAACGACGATCATGACTTGCCAGATGTCCAAGTACTACCGATGCCGCAATCTCTTCCTTGTCAATATCACGCCATTTTGTGACGAGTGGCTTTTTTGCGGCTTGCATAAACGGCGAGACTCTCAGTGTCATTTTGTCGACTATTTAGCAAGTGTAAAATTGTAGCCGCTGGCGTCTCAGTATTTTCAAATCGCTGCTTGAACAATTGTCTGAATTGCGGCCACGTAATGCCGGCATAACAGACCTGCGGTAACCACTGTGACGCGCTTCCTTCCAGAGACTTCGTTAGCGCCAAAATGAATGCACTGCCTTGCAGCGGAGTCTCTCTCAAAATAATGTCTACCGTCGCGCACCATTGCATCGGCGCCAGCTACGTCTGAATTAAATTTTTGGCAACACAATGTAGGGGCTCGCCAGACGATGCCAGCAGCGCTCTCGCCAATTGTAAAAGGTTTTGATTCTGTTGCTCTAGCAGAACGCGAAACTGGTCCTCGAAAGTTGTAGATAAGGGGTTGTATCCCACTCCTGATGACGGAAGGCTCTCCTTGCCTTGCTGATTTAAATTGTTTTCGGACATGCTAAGAGCGGAGCGAGTCCTCTTTAACCCTTCCCTTCAATACAAAACAAATACAGACTGTGTTGAGTTGTGATTCTTCATCACACTTCAATACAATCGCATAATGCACCGACACCTTGAGTTTTTTACAGACACTTCTGTCTCACTCATGAACACGGACTGACTACACTAGGTAGAAACTGTTTCTGTAACTGTTAACGCTCGAAAGAACACAGAAAGCATGCAAAACGGAATATATAAAACGTACAAGCATACATAAACAGACACATAATAAATACATATATATATATATATATATAAATATATATATATATATATATATATATTAAAATGTATATAATGATTTTAATAGCTTATCAGCTAATACCTACGTTAGCACATTTAGCTCAACTTATAGAAATCACCACGCTGATTGTACCGAATCCACCTTAAGCCGGCTTTACACCAATTACACTACATAAAAGCCACGCTTCCCAACTCAAAAGCCCATGTAATGCTTAAAATAGTTGGGGTGCTTGAGACATATAACTTTTAACAATACTTATGTATCTTGAAATAGACACCAGGAAGATATTGGGAGTAATTTTTATTTTTACATTACTCCACTGATTACAATTTCCTTAAATCGTCCTAAATAATCAGTAGGTTGTCATATAAATTATATATCTGCTCTAAGCTCACTCTTTCCAGCAGATTAATATTTTTCATTCGGCATATGTATGTTTATTCTACATGAACGGTTCCTGTAAATCAGCGCATAGACAAAATAAAACATTATGATTATCTAACTATCTGACCCTCAAGTATGTCAAAAAGAATTCTTAACGCAATGAATTCATTTCTTGTCTTTATAAAGTTGTTCATTGGAATGTGCTTAATTAATATGTAAAAACCAAACAACAAAATTTAACTTATGTAAGAAACGAAACAAACAATAAACTGTGTTTACACATTTTTGACACTGTCAAGAACTCTTAACACAAAAAACTCCGCAGCCTCGGAGATTACGACGCGTGTGTGTGAATGACACCTTATGAAATTTCTCTAACGAACGCTGGCTTCAAGGTGTCTCCAAGTCGATCACTGCTAATTAATGCTAAATAATCAACTTAACTTTACATTTTTATCGATGAAATTCTGTTTATGTACCTCAGATGAAATCGAAAATGAACCTTTAACAATTTAAAAAAAAATAAAATCTCTTTCCGCGTAACTGATTGCGTGTTGGAGGAGTTCGCCAATGTTGAATTTTTCAGATGCTTGTTTTGAGCGTCTATCCCAACTTATAAATATTATACTACATGCGTAATAATTACTTAGATCTATATATTAATTGTTCGTATCATAACAACTATTACGATATCAGCACCTCCTGATACTTTTTAATAGCTTGTGATTATAAAGATTGGATGCTTTACTTGATTCTTAGGAGCTTAACCCCTATAAGCGAATTCAGCCTCCGCCACTAAGCTTTACACATTGCTCACCGAGTAGCGAATTCTTGATTGCTTAGTTAAATTTTATTATGTGTGATTACAAATAACCAAGTCAAAGATTTTTTTATATATCTAACTGTGTATTAAACTATTACTTATTCATATTGTAGTGTAATTTTAATTATCCTGGTGGTGGTCATTATTCAAATCCTTTCGTACTATCCTACTAAAGCGGTGCAATCTATTCATAAAGCTTTAAGAAAAGAACTGATAAGCTATTTTTATTACTTGCTGCAAAAATAAGACCAAACAGTTTAAATAGACTGTGCTAATTAGCTAGATTGCAAGAATTAAAAATGAGAGCGTTTAAAAATAAAAAATCCAAATATTTTATAAAGTTTCAAAATTCAGATTCAAATTTAACTGCCCATTAAATACTTCATAAGTAAAAAGGATATGGGGTTTGCGCAATGTTCGTATTGCTGTCCGTCTGTACGCTTGTCCGTATGCATGCGATTTTTAACAAATATACGCGTCAAAATAAGGTTTTACTTATATGATTCTTTAAATGGGTAAGTACCCAATATATTGATTCCAAGTTTTGCTGGTGGTTTACTAATTACATTATTAAATGATAGTACAAGCAGCTTTTGGGCTTCGCGCTATCGGCTACGCTCTGTTGCTAATCTTAAGCTCGCACTGACCTTCTGTTTCTAATCTTTCTACAAATTTATTACTTCGGCTCCCAATAATACGTTTTATCCTTATAATATTGATCCTTCCAATTACAATTTTGCTCCAATTACTTGCCATTATTTTTACTATAAAATCTTCAAAAATCCTCTTATCATTCTCGGCTGTCAACAGTTATAAATTACAGTTATACCGTTGAAGAGTACAGTGTTTCTCTTTAACGCTCATTGCTAAAGCTACCCTCGAATCTGCAGGGCATCTATCCATATGAAAAGATTGTCTGATGATTACTATTAAAAAAAATTAGTGGTCAGTCCAATTAAGTTAACTAAAGGTGCATTGCAAATCTGTATTTTACCCATTAAATAATTGATAAAAAATTGCTACTACCACACGCTTAGTTTTCCATCTTCGCTTATGCTTTAACTGTTTTACTTAATCACACTTGTCACTATACGATATGAACTTAATGCAACCTTTCAGTTCGACTAGTCAATGTTGTACAAAACCACATTAAGTTAGATATAAAATTGACATCTTCCTTTTATAATGTAATGCCTGAAACAAAATATATTTCTCAATACGAAAATTCTGTAAGCATTGAAATACTGTTCATTTATCGGATTCCCGCAGTATAAAATTTATCAGCTTAAAATTGATTGGGTTCAGAAGCTTTCCCAAAAAAAAACCAGATTAACTTTATTTTTAAATGTATTTCAGCTATATAGATATGCAGAAATTTTATAATGTGTTCGGCCATTCAGAAATTAGCTTGACTTGAAGTAGTTTAGTACACTTTGAATATCCTGCTGATCTCGAGACGTTTGATAACGCATACCTTACACTTGTCTTGCTGCTATATATATATACCATATTAATTGCAATCTACATAGATGTCAGCAGGTCTAATCGTCCGTGAAGCTGTGCTGTGACATTATACTAAAGTTCATATAAATAAGTCGAGCAGTATATGAAAGAAAGTAATAATGTTCTTATTGGGAGTACCCGACTAGAAGACTAAGTATTTACAAACATGTCAATTCTCTTACATTCATTCATACACAAAATCACACAAACAAAAGCGCTACACTACTAGTTTGATTCGTTCCTTCAAAACTCAACTGATGTGTAAGTACTATTCTTATATTACTATATACTACTCTTAATCGCAAATCACCTAAACGAATTCTTTGAAATAGTCTAATTCATAAATAGAACAAGCAAATGTATGCACATGTAAAGAATGTTTATATGTTTCTTACCAATGTGTTATTTTTATGTTAAGTATTTCGACCGCGGTGCATCGGGAAGAAGACACTTGGTATTTTATTTATTTCCAGAAGTTGACTAAAGACTAAAAATCTAAATCCCTATCTTATAAGCTAGCGTTATGATATATCGCTATAGCGTGAAGTCGTTCATTCCAATTTTGTTGACGAGGCCCTGCTCGGTCGTCGCTTCCATGTTAACTTGTTTACAAAAAATGCATGCACTCCGATGTCAGCCAGTTTGAATGTTTGATGCTTTCATAATCTAAAAAACAGGGCTTTACTAATTTGATGCCGATCATTTTTATAAAACCTATGCTTGTTATATGTATATATATTAATATATTTGCACAAAACAATTAAACAAATGTATATATCAAAAAGACAAACAATTTCCAAAATAACTAAAAAAGCTTGACTGAATAAAAGAGCAGATTTGATATATTCGTAAAAACACGTCTTAATTGCTGTATCAAGGTGTACATTATTCAGTTGCGTAGGTTAGTGCAGATGTACGGTATTAAATAAAATAAGCATTTATTAAATAAATTACGCTCAAGAAGTTTCCATGACAAAAGTGTGCCTGCAACGCCGACAAGCTTACACTATTGCAAAGCTTTAGGTAAAATCTGATGTTTACATTGAGCAAGAAATTCTTGCACTATATATCACTAGGTCCCGGGACACTTGTTTTATAATAATATTTAGGTTAAAATTTTTTATAATACTTATTTTATAATTGTTTTACAGATGTGGCGAGCTTGTCGATTCCATAAAATGTATAAAGTTTCGATCAGAAGGATGGGTCGGGTTGGTCATGTTTGACCATAGACTGAAGACTGCGAGGATGGCTCAACATCTTTTATACTACGATATTTATATACGATACTTAAATTAAAATTTTCATTTGGAAGTCATGCAGTTTAAGGTATTGCAATTTTACTGATTAATTGGTTTACGTTTCCCATTGTACTTAGCAGTAGCCAGATGCAGAATTTTGCTGTTGTAATTACAGCCAAGCTGCCTATGATCTGCCATCCACTTATGGTCTTTCTAATATCCTTCTATCATTTGTTATGCTATGCTATGATATTATTATTGATAAAGAGTGTTTAAGTTGTTAAGTTGAATATTGTATAAAAAGCTCTACTATATATCCTGAATAATAAGTCTGAAATTCGTTATGAGACTTTACAAATTATCCTATCATAGAGAGTTTTCATAGCTTGAGCGTATCAGACGTGTTTTTTGTTTCGCCAAATTATTTTTATTGCATAATTACCTCTCCTTACATACCTATAAAAGCAATACCAAGTTATTCGCTTCATTACTTGTGCAAGTTGTTCTTCCGCTGCGACCGTAAGTCATTTATTTCTTTATTTTAGTTGTAAGTATTGTTGTGAGTATCTGTTTAGGATTTTTGCATCTCTTTGCCCAATACTTTCTTCGCAAGTGTGCTTAATTGTGCATTGTTTACATTTGCACCGTGCTCTCGAAAAGTTTTTGTTCTTGATTTGATCGACAGCACTGTTTATGTAAAAATCCATCTTTTCCGTTTCCTTGAGTGTTATTTTAGCAAGCTGAAGATTCTACACCACCGTTTGTTAATTGGTTGTGTAAGAATATTATGCATGCAAGTATTACCATCGTGCAGTTGCCAATTGCGCCGATCTGTTATCAAACTCGCCCCAACGCATATTCGATATTGTCGTCTTGCATCAATGCTTCTTCCGCCTTAAGAATCATTGTTGTACATCGTTGCTGCTGTCTAGGGATTTCGTCATTGGGAATTGTAGACACCCTTATACACTATTCTACGTTTGGGCATTCTGGCTTATCACTCAACCCAAATGCTCTGTTGTCATCATCGCCAATTTCATCGTAGTCAGTGTCGGAATTATCATCGTAGTCATCATCGTTGCCATCATTGTAGCCATTGTCGTGGACTGTAAGTTTTTGTCTGGTCGTCGTATTTCAATCGAGTTTTTGGCTAGTCGTCATTGCCGATTGGATTGTCATAGATTGACATAGGGCAGAGCTACGCCTTTGCTTGACAAAACACATTATGAGATTGAAAATCCAAACGGGACTTTCAAAATCTATTGTTGGCTTCGTTTTTTTGGAACCTTCGTTGGTTTGCGGCTCGAATATCTTGGCTTTTCGCAATCATCTATCTATTTAGTAATTCGTGCTCGTCATATTTGACAGATTCTGATTTGTTTGTGGGTATTTTTCGCACTTGCTGACCATTCCGATTAAAAATCATTTCCGCCAATGTACACAAATCCTCTCATATACGTCGATAGATCTAGTTGACACTTTACAGAAAGCAAATAAAAATTCACCATCATCAATCAGATATTTGTGTTTAAATTGTTCAATTTGTCGTATCTTATTTAAGTCACGACCACTATCGAACCAACAAAGGCTTGCCAAAGCCATAATAAAAGTTTTTCCGTACGACGTTAGTCTTTCTGTCATTATCAGACAACGCGATAGACTATTTACATCCTAACGACACTTGTTTGTGAGTTTAATCCGATTTCGAAAGTAAACTGCGCATATTTGCTATTGTCATCACACTTGCGTCACCTTGCTCACACTCTTGGGAAATATGGCCAAATATAATACATTTGCAGCACCTTCTACCATTGTCTAAATTTTGACAATTTTCCGATACGTAATCTTTTTTCACCGCAATTGTAACATTTCACTTTTTTCATATCTATTCACACTTTCAACATTTTTGTTCTTTACTTTCACTGTGTTTTTTTATTAAGCTTACTCTGTTCTGTTTCCGCCTGATTTTCATTGTCCATCATAACTTTATAACATTTTAATTTTTTTTCAAACACTTTCATTATTCTTGCATCATATAAATAAGTTTTATTTGCATCATTTTCTTCGATACCGTCGCTTTAACTAATAAGCTTTTTAATTACCTGTTGCGAAGAAAGCAATATATTTCTTCGAGACCGTAATTTTAGCTTATAAGCTTTTTTATTATCTGTTGCGAAGGAATGCAATATATTAAAATTTTAATGTATTCTTTGTCGCAATGATGCATAATACAGCTGCTGATAAGATAAGTGCATTATCACTAAAAATGGTAACGCGTTGATCGACAAAGAGCATACCTAGATAAGAGAGCCAGCTTAAATTTTTTTCGTTACCGACTGCCTTCTAAAAATTTTTTTCGTCATCGTTATTTTGGTCGTCACTTTCGTCCTTGCCAGCTTCGTCGTCAGCTAACATACTGTTTGATCGCAATTGTCAACAAATATGCAAAATAAATTGTCTGCCTGATGTGGTCTTCCTGCTATAGATTATGTTGACCATTAGGCAGCGTGTTGTTATTCCTGACGAGCGGCCCTCTTTGGTTGGTTGAAGTCACAGGTTGTATGTTGTCCAGGTAATGAAGATTTCGGGCGATCATGTTTGGAATGCTAGCTTCCTTTCGCTGGCCTTGTGGCTCAGCAATAAAGGATTAAAATGATTATACGGCTAAGAGCCGGAGAGAAATATATTTTGCTTGTGTGCAATACAGAGGCTTATTCAGATCTAAAAAATGAAGATACAATTTTTGTCATGCTTAAGCTAAAAAAATACTTTTAACGTAATGTTTACGCCACCAAGTAGGGATCGGCAAGCCGACTCAGCATAATCATGGGCGATAGCTGCATACTATGTTGCGACACAAACAGAAGTGTCAGGTTACCGCCGTTGACCGCTGTAACGACAAAGCTGACACATGGAATTAAGGCGTTGCGCGTGCGAGGGTAACTTAGTAAATCAATTATGGTCTTATTTATTAACTACTCCCCCCTCAAGATCATGATCGTCCCCGGTTATACTAAAACTGTTGATGACCGTACCACTCCCCACTCCCACTCCAGTTGCGAACCATATCTTGAGCGACCATGTTGATGCCATTTCTTCCTTAAACTCCTGAATGGTCTGTGAGTTTTGATTATTCATTATGTGAAGCAGTGGCATGCTCAAAAGTGGGTCGTGGCTGTTGATGTTCAAGAGTGGAGATCCAGCTAAGCCTTGAGTTTTGTTCAGGGTTTTGCGCTGTTTTACGTACTTGGTGTCGTTGATGGTCGCTGAGCAAACGTGATTGGCCTGAGGTGGCTGCGTGTGACAGAGAGCAGTGACCGCAGCATAAAGACCTCGAGACCAGGTGTCATAATTCGCCAACTTGCAAAACGTGGCAAAGATTGTCGTGGAGCGTTCTGTTACCAAGGTGTCACCTTCGCATTCAGGCACAATGTCATCTTGTAGCTGCACCACGGTGTGTTGATGTGATACAAGGAAAATGATGATCTTCTAACATGTAAACTTAACCCTGGCTTTCGGACTGTAAAATTTAAATACTAGATGCCTCCATTAGGCTTACTATAGGCACTTCTGAGATTAATTCGACAAGAGACTTCAAATCGGTATGATTGAAAATAGTTGGGTTTATAATATCAGCCTTAGCAAGAGTGATTGTAAGCATCAAATTTTGTATTACCGTTATTAGCATCCTATTTCTTTCTAGAAGAACCTCGTACAAATGTGGAGTGTCAACTAATTCGTTATTTTTGGCTTCAATTTTTTGGTTTATAGTATCAGTAAGTTTGCTTATCTGTTTCTGAGTGTCTGAGTTTGTGATCACCTGTCCATTGTTTGACACGATTAATTTGGATTCGGACATTCTGTTTTTCTCAAAATCTAAGACATCTGGTGTACCTGCGGCATTTTTAAGAGCTATGCCTAAAAAGTCTAAGCCTCTTGCTATTCTATGATGGACCTTTAATATCTGTATCGACATCTAATAACGTTCGCATTTTGCTATTGGACACAATTTCAATAATCTTTCTGTTGCTTCTGCAATGCTTGCAAACTCAGTTTGATTACTTGAGTGTCTCAGATAGGCACTTTGTTCCCACACCAAGGCATTGTCGTCTACTATGGGAATGTAATTTAAATGTGAATAATCGCTGATCCTAGAGTTGACTATTGCTATTAAAAAAATTATACGCAGAAACCTGTAAGGGAAAAAGTTTAGAAAATGAAACTTGCACATCTTACTTCTATCGTTAAGCTTATTTATTCGGTGTACTAAAGGCTATCTTTTATTTAAGGTTGTCCTTATGGACCACCGTCTCCTTAACAAGAACAGTCGTTCCCATGTCCTCTTGTACTTTCTCCTCTGAACATAATGGGGTTAATTTATTGCCCAGTCTCCTATTACTTTTGAGGAGTATTATTACTATTACTTTGTCGTCAATTTTTTTATCGATCTTAATACATCTAGCTATTTCTGTTAATATTGTGTTATAACCTTCGACCTGACCGTTTAAAATGCTTTGGAGTGGGAGTGTATTTGCAATATCTATGCCATAACTATTTTTCAATAACGATATTATTGTCTCTGAATTAAATGCGGCTTCGTTGCCGCAATACTCTGTCTTTGTGTTTAGGAATAGACTTACTTATTTTATTATTTTTTTTTTTATATACTTTGCTTTAATTTCTGAATCTTCTCTTAATTATGTGACTAACAATAAGTTTACAAATCTTATAACTAATCATTAACTAACAGTTCAATTGGACTGTAATGTGATTGCACGGTCCTAGAGTCTATCGCTGGGTTGGTAGATCATTACGACGAAGATGGATCGACTGCGCAACCTTATTAAATCTCTCGCGCGATGATTGGGGTGCAAAGAGAGCTTGCCATAGTACTTTTCTTTGTGTTCAGCTATTACGTCTTTGACTGGTTGAATTTTTAAGTCTCTTTGTATGTTGTCGTTTCGAACATAACACGGTGCCCCGGTGATGGTTCTCAATATCTTTGATCGGACTCTCTAAATGATATCAATATTACTATTTCCATTCCCATGCTGTGAAACGCCATTAGCGTTCCACGTAGATATACGTATGGAAGCCATTGATTATTTTGGTT
>SCDZ01001051.1:18853-33939 GCA_004143845.1 Drosophila lacertosa | reverse complement strand
TCAATTTAAATTATTCGTTGTTCACAGTTCATAAAATCTTTATTCAAGTTTAAATAAATCAAAAAATACATAATAAATTCGATAAATATGTTGATTAAAGAATATAAATAAAATTACATAATAATTTAAATCATTTTATTAGTATACAATAAATCGTTATATACGCTCGCAATATACATACATATGTATATTATGTATAGAAAATATTTGTGTGTATATCTTTTGTGTTCACTTTGATTTTAGTTGGGCAGCAAATTACATGGATTAATGACGTACATTGTTCAAACAAAAAATGTGGACCACAATTTCATACATAGGCGCACACACAAATTAAAATAACCTAATCAAAACACAAATACATAATTTACAATTGATCAATTGACAAACAATTTGCACACACATTTTCACGTTACACAGTAAACTTATTACACAACATAATACAACGTACAAAGATCGGACAGTTCATCAAATGGTTGAAAGGCTGCAACAAACTAAATGACTAAAAATGTTTGTGTATTATATGCTTGAAACTAACTGAACATTATCTTTAATAAACGAATTTGTTTTTGGTTCTATTTATACAATAATGTTGCGCGTTTCTTGAAAAATATCTTAAGCGATGGTCCTATGTTTTTATAACTATTCCGCCTACACCCATATTCGGCGAATATTTTGCTCGTTTATCTTACAGCTCATGTGTTTTTGTTTCGTTATTGTTTTTGTGTTCCGCTACTTAAAGTTTTTGCTTTTTGGTACATTCTGCTTAAGTATTAAGGCGTAAAAATCCTTGCCAGAACTCGTAAGCCAGTAAGCCCCAAGGCAAGTTTAAAATTCAAATCTGAAATTGTATGAAATAATTCATTTAGTTGACTAGCTATTATATTTGAATGCGGTAAAACTTGCATTCGATTCATCCTGTTCGAGCGATTGCCCGGTTAGTGTGATGCCCGCGTCTGTTGAGCTTGAAGCGCCCGTTGTAGTTAGGTCCACCTGTGAGGCAGTAGGCCGTAGGGCCGCCCGTTTTGCCACAATTTCCAGCATCTCATTGAGTATTGCACCTTCAGCAGCGACATCGGCAGAGCTTTTGTCCAATTCTACAAACGAATAATCTTTGATTTTAGTGGAAAATCGTTTAATTATTTTAGACTACATTGAACTTACTGTTGCAAGACAAACGTAAATTTAGCTCCTCTTTGAGCTGTGCATGCCGATATTCCAATTGCAGTTCCTGTTGCCTTATAGTCAGTTCCTCATCACGTTTTCTGTTTAATAATATTAGTATTACAATCACATTCGCATTTTACATTCAAGTCACTGATTTCCATACTCACTTAAGTGCTGTGATATTGCGCCAAATTTCCAAAAGTTCCTTAAGTAGCTTCTCGTCATTGTCCTTACTCGTATCCAAGCTTTAAGATAATATATTAATTTGAATACATATTTATTAGTATTTGATATGAACACCTACTTCTCGTAGTTGTGCGCCTCGCCCCGTAGGGCCTTCTCGATTAGCACGCCTCGTGCCTCCAGCTCCTTTAACTGCACCTCGATCTCCTCCTGTTCGCGCTGTATTTCTTGAGCGATTCGCAATCGCTTGAGTTCAGCTTGTCGTGAAGCCTTCGATATGGCACGTTGCTTCTTATGCTCTCGTGTCTCGTTAGCGTTGCTCTCATCTAAATAAGCCACAAAACACACAAAAAACAAGCACTTAGTACGTCTGACTGCATGAAAAACTTGGACAGCAAAGAAACAAAGAGTTGGGAAATGTAAACATTAAGTGAGAGCAACAAACCATCGGATCTTTGATAATTCAGTGGCAAAGGCGGTATGGGTGGCGGAGTCTGGTCGTCCAGGGCATTCGCTGCGGCCAGATGATGGGGCTTGTGTATATAGAGCTGCGGGCTGGATGATGAGAACGATTCGGTGTTCGTTTGCTTTCGATAGCGACTGTTGTTCGTTGTGTTGAGGTAATCTTGGGAGTGTTTCGTTTGTGGTGTTGTTGTTGTGCTTATTTGCAATGTTGCGTTGTTTGAAATTGAATCCTTGTCCTAGTTGTGTGTTGCATTGAAATATATATTGTTAAATATTTTGTGTGTGTTTTGTATATTTTAAGGATTGGCAGCAATTGCGAAAAAGAAACATTCGAAAAGTAAACAAGTTTCAGCTTTCAGTATTAAAACAAGATGTTATTAACAACTTAAATATAAGACAAGCGTGCTTAAGTATCCGGGGAGAGCTCAATTGGAATATGTACCATAACCAAAAGGGCCATACCATAAATCCAAAAACCAATTCATGCAACACGAACTTAAGCTAAATACTATAATAACAAAAAATATTTAAAGTCCCAAACTTTTTCCATATAACTAAGTATATCTATTAAAATATCTTATAAACTATACAAAAAATCATAATGAAATTGGTTCAATAACCAAAAACTTAGCAAGAAAAAACATTGAAATCATCACTTTAATCCTATGTGAAAAAATTATCTAAAAATAAATATTTTAGCCTTCAATAGGTCCTTATTAACAACCGAAAAGATATAGAAGTGCACACAGGTTAGAATTATAAATAAAATAATAAAAATAAAAGGGTATCAGCAGGCAACCTTAAATTAGGACTTAAATATTTTTAGCTGCAAGTGTGAAAAGAAAATGAAAATAAAATAATAAATAAAATAATATAAAGTAACGGAAAACAAGAGGACGGTAGTTACAAAATCTCTCTAAAACGCAACTCAAAAAGGATTAATTTAATTTGATCACAATAACTTTAAATTGAGGAATGAATTATGAAATTTAAGAAACAACTTTTAAAAGAGGAGCAGAAAAATATGATTAAGAGTTTTGTGGAAAAAAATCCATTGAAAAACAAATGAAACTCATGCCAAACTTTTTAAGTAAATTGATTACAAAGAAATGAATGAAAGTCTCAAGTTACATGACAATGACAATGAACTGGAGTAGATAGTAAAAATGTTCTTACACCAAAACCGAAATTCCTCAGATCAAAGCAAGACTGCAAAATGTTGATAAAAGTTTATGTTATAAATGAAGGACATACATAATACACCGCACACCAAATTAATCCAGCCAAGATCTTATAGTTATAAAGCCCCAATTGGTGAGTAACGGCAAGATTTAAGATGCACAATATAATTACTCAATGAATTGTTTGGATCCACACACAAATAATCACATTTAGCTTGATATAACATAAAGTAATGAGAAGACTCACCTTTGACTTCTCTTTCGACTTGGGCGAGATGCGGAAGCGACTAAAGACGCCACCAACACCGCTGCCACCATCGGAGATCGTGGGCGTGCCGCTGCTGCTTGTGCCCGGACGCTCTGCATGCTCAGAGTGGCTGGCAGCTACAGCGCCGCCCTGTTCCTTCGGACTGTTGGAGGCCGAGGCCGTGGTCGAGTTCGTGTTGCCCTTGTGAAAGAAGCTAGATAGCGATTGTATAAGACTTTTGCGTCGCTCTGGATCCTTATGTCGTTTGCTGGATTTGGCTTTCAGCGGCTTGTCTTGTGCACTGGCCGCCAGATTGGGATCGGACGTGAAGTCGGCGGCCTTGGCTTGGTTCGCGGCATTGTTATCCAAGAGCAGCTGCTGCTGCTGCTGACTATGGCTGACCATGTAGGCCAGATCGTTGACGCTCTTGGAGGCGCTCATTTTTCTAGCACGTGCCGTCAGATCGCTGGACAACGCCTCTTGCTGCTTCGCCTTTATTGCGCTGTTTTGATCGTATTGAAGACGCTTGCGCAACAGCTGCATCTTTTCCTCGGGACTCAGACCCAGCTCCGTATTAGACTTTAGGCGGGCACGTGCTCTCGCCTCACAGCGCAGATTCTCCGTAGAGGCCGAGATGCTAACCTCGGCGGTTTGCCCGACTACCCGCTGGCTTTGACCATGGTTGCCGTTGCGATTTAGTCGAACTGGCGCTACAGGCGTTGCAAACTCATCCACCTTGCCATAGCTAAACGAGGCCGTCTTGTTGAGCTTGTGCCGCTCCAGTAGATTGAACTGCTCGGCATCTATGTGCTCGCTGAAGGGACGCGACTTGTAGAGATCCGAGGTGCGTGTCACTGGTTGCGCCGTCCGATAGGGCGACACATAGGTGACCGTGGCGGATTTCTGCAGCGGATTCGGTTGCTTAAACATGTCGGTCACCTGCGTGGCGGGCCGGCTTTGCTGGTGATCGGCAGCCGTCGAGACATGGTAGTGCGCCTGGCTGCTGCAGTTGGCATCATTCGAGCTGCTGGCGGCGGCAAGTTTGGGTGTGGGGCTCAGGCTGGCGCCGCTGGCGTAGCCACTGGTAAGCAGGCTGCGCTGGCGACTGCGATGCAGACGCTTCTCGGCATTGAGCTGTTTCTTGGACTGCAGCTTATCCATGACCAGATCGTGTATGAGATCCTTCTGCTTGGTGCGTTCCTTGCTGATCTCCTCGAGCTTGCTGTTCAGCGTGGGTATCTCAGGTACTTTGCCCGATGAACTGCTGCTCCTAGGTCGCATGCTCGCAGCGACGCCGTTCTCGGCGTTCGCCCTTTGTGCGTCCGCTGCTGGCGCCTGCGGCCCATTGCTGGCTTCTATCACAGTTGGCTGCTGCAGGTTTGGCGCCTCACCCTTGGAGCTCTTGCGTCGCTGTGTGCTGATCTGCGAGATGCGCTGCTGAAGCGCTCGCACGTAATCGAACTGGATCTGCATGTCCTCGTCCGTTTCCTTGGTGGGCACAGCTGGAGCTGGGGTGGAGCTGCTGCCGCTACTGTTTGTGGTCACCGTCGACTGCGTGGTTTTTGGCTGCTGCTCTGAGCTGCTTGGTGTGGAGCCGTCCGCCTTGCCCGCGGCCAATAGCGAGGCGAACTGATCAAGAACACGCGGCGAGGAGGTGTCCAGCGGACTAGTGACCACAGTCAGCGCCTCGCTTTCCTCCGTGGTGGTGATGGTGGGCTGCGTCTGGGATTGCGCCATGCCGCCCAGGCTGTCCTCGTCCAGCTCGTTCAGCGTGCTGGAGTCTGTAAGGGATTGCGTCATCACCGAGCTGCTGGGCAGGCGAGGCGCCTCGTTAACCGGCGTCTTGGCGTCGTCGTGCATTATATAGGCGCCCTGCTCAATATAATCGATGCCCAGCTTCTCATCGCGCTTTGTTAGCAGCGGCTGCAGCTTTGCCTGCGCAGCAGCCTTCTGTGTGTGCGTCTTCTCCGTGCTGGCCATTTGCTTGGGCACCGTTTCGATGTACTCCATATAGCCGCGATTATGCAGCAGAGCCGTGTTGGTCGCCGAATAGGCCTCTGCGCAGGAGCCCTCGGAGCCGGTGTCCATGAACTCAATGTCATCGATATCAATGGCATGCAATATGCCCTCCATTGCGGCAACCGGCGCCTGCTTGGCCACCTCGTGAAGCACCTCACTGCTGCTGGGCAGCTTGGCTGCTGCGCTGCGACGTCGCTCCTTTTTGCGTTTCATGGTGCCCTTGTTCGAGTTTATCACGAACTCCATATCGACAAAGTTCTCCGAAATGCAATCGTCGGCCGTCCAATCGGACAGCTCCGTTTCAGTAAGCGCCTGACCGGTGCCAGTGAACTCTGTTTCCGAGTCGGAGCCCCGAGAATGCAGATCACCAGTCGGCGTTTTATCGCTGTCATGTTGCGTAGGCGTGGTCGGAGTATCCGGCGTCTTGGCCACGCTGCTGCTCAAATTGAGCGTAATCGGCTTCACCACCTGGCTGTGCTCCAAGCTGCGTTCCACTATCAGCGGCAGATTCTTCAAGCTTTCGATTTTGTTTTCGTTCTTGCTGTCAAACTTAAGCTTAGGTGGTCCCATATCAGGCAGTGGTGGTGGTGGTGCTTGCTGAAGCTCCGTCTCGATGACAGTGCATTCGGCTGGCTCAGGGGTAGCCGTCACTGGCTCAACATCCGCCTCGGGCTCATCCTCCAACTCGCTGGTCTTTATCGCTGGCGCTGGCGGCACTATAACGCCCGCCGGCATGTCCAAATACTTCACATCCTCCGGATCACCGATGTACTTGCCATTAACAATCATCAGGCTGTCCACCTGCATAAGGGCGCCGCTGCTGTCGTGCACCTCAACACGGGGCACATTGTGCTTGCCACCAGCTGTCTGCGTGTCCGGACTGGTGGTGGACTCCAGAATGTAGTGCTGTATGTCTTCAATGCTGGAGCTGCCCGAACTGGAGCAGCTGGTGGCGCTGCTGGCCGTAGTGGAAATAATCTCCGACTTGGCCTTGGTCCAAGGTATATTAGGCACTTGAATTTGAAGCGTGTCCTGCTCGTATTGCTCGTGCTCCAGATCGTTTGCCTTCTCGGGCGAGTCGCGCTTTTCTTCATCGGATTGACAGAGCAGCGATTGCTGTTCCTCTGCATCGTCTACGCTCGATGGCTCCTTTTCTGCCTTGATATCACCAAGTATATCGGGTATGCACTCTTTTACATCTTTGGACACATCCGGCTTGATCACCTCCTGATTCAGCTCATTTAACTTGTTACTGTCTGCAATCTGGAGAGGCACATCCACCCGCTCAATGCTGGGATCGCTGGTTTTTTTTGGTGAGTCCAACAATGTCAGATCAATGTACGGCACCGGTTTCTCGGGTGTAACCAGATCAATTACCTCGATAACAGTTTTGTTGTTGGTCGGCGTGGTTGGTGAGCCTTTCTTATTGTGCTGATCCAGCAATGTGGCATTCACCGCATCGGAATACTCCATGCCCTTGTTCAGCTCATTCTTGCTGTTGACAAACACATTCTCCTTCTCGTTGTCTGTAGAATTACTAGACGGCGCCTTCTCAATCTTTAACTCCACACGCAGATCGTTAATCACATTGCTGGTGGCCGAACGCATCAGCTCATTCTGAGCATTTTGGGCGCCGTCGCCCAGCTTGGTCCGATCCAGAAAGCTGCGCATAGCCGCACTAATGTCGCTGCTCGGATTTAACAGTTTCTGGCACTCGGATATGTTGGACTGGAAACTGCGTATGCGCGAATCCAACACGGAGGTAGAGCCAGACTTTTGTATCTTGTTGCCGTTGGCCGGCTCGCCCAGCAGATAGCGTTTCTTCAGCTCCAGACTCTTCTTGGATGCAATGCCCTCGGTGCTGGCCGTCTTGTTCAGCAAATAGTCGCCAGGTCGTGGATTCTGCAATGGCGCACGCTGGCTGCTTATCAGCAACGTTGGATCGACCTGCACCAAGGGCTTAAACTGTGGCAGCGCTGGTTGTGGCTGGTACTTTTGCAAATAGCTACCGCCTTTTTCGCGCGACGCCAGCTGCTTCTGATGCAGGCCAGAGGCACTGGCTGTGATCATACTGGATTTGATCTGTACGATATGGAAACATTAATCATTAATGAAATAAGATTCAGACCGCACACTCTTCATTTACTTACCTGTACTTTTGTGGGTTTTCGTAGATGTGTATCGTCGATAAAAATTTTGGGCGCCTGCCTTATGATCTCGTCATTGTCGAACTCTGAATCGGTGGATATTTCAGTGGCAGAGTTGAGCTCAACCTCGTCGGGCGATGTGCTTTCAGATTCGGTTTGTACCTGCAATTGTAGCCATTGCCCAAAAATGTTTAATATCTTGCCAATCAAATTCAAACAAATACAATAAAGCAGTGCAAAAAACAAGAAAAAACATAAACAAAAAGCAGATCAGCGATATTCCAAGACCTGGCAGTGTACATATTACTTTTTATTGGCTTGTATTATCAAACATGCTTCATTAGTCAGAGCTAGGATTGTTTTTCTTGTTGGGTTAATCAGCAGCAACAAACACAGCAGCAGCAGCAGCAACGGCAACAGCAATGGCAACGTCATGCCTTTAGGTACGATCCAGAAAGGTACATACGAATACAAAAACGAACGAAACACAACGCAGGTTTTTGGTAACATGGGTTAGATCTGGAGTTTAGATATTGGTAGGTATTAGGGCAGATTAGAGATTGCAAACATGACGAACGGCGGCATCAAAGACACAATGCACGAACAGAGCAAACAGAGGCACAACAATTTTTTCTATATATGCTTTTAGAGACTACAAACTTTATTTATCATTCTTTTGCTCGGGCTGCTCGGGGGTTAGCGCAACATTTCGTATACAATTTTGAGTGAATTTACCTTCATAGATCGTACCCAGACGCTTTTTAAACGGTATGGCTAACAAAGGTGTAACTCTTTCTCTCTTTCTCTCTTTTTCTTTCGCTCATCCACTCAACAAGGTCAAGACAGACTTGGCTAAGTTGAAGGCGTGGCAGACAGGCAGGCGGGCTAGCGTTAGGTTGTTTCGGTTGTGGGGAACGTTGTGCGGACTGAGCCTGGATCGACCAGAGTTTGTCCACTTTAAATCCTATTGTGTTTTTTGTTCGGTTATGTTTAGGTTTTGGTTATTGTATTGGTTTTGGGCGGATTGGTTTGTTTAGGGGGGGTCATGTGTTGGTTTCGCATTTATCTGAGGTCTAGAGTTCTGTTTGGCCTCAGTATAGAAAATAGTTGAGACGTCTTCTATAGTTGTTGGTTGTAGTATTTGTTGTTGTTGTTATCATTAAATATAAAAGAAAATTTGCTGTTTATGATAAAAATTTAAGGCTAACTTCTAAGAGATAACGCACGACTCTTTGCTGGTAGTAGGCAGACTGTAATCACTGCGTCCATAACTAGACACGGAGGCGGGACTGCGTCGCCTGAGTAAATCGCCAAGACGTGTAGTGCTCGTTGCTGCTGAACTAGGATAATAGCTGGATGTACTTGTCGCTCCCAATGCCGAATAGGGTCTCCTGTTTAGGTAATCGCTGCTGTGGTTCGTATTACTGAGGTAATCGTAATTGCTGCGTGGCGCTGTGCTGCGTGCAAAGGATGAGCTGGAGCTGGGAAAGCGGCTGGTTGGCGTCTTTGCTGGTAGACTGCTGGCATAGTGGCGCGGTCTATAGGTGGACAACTCTTCGTCCGTTTCATTGTCATGGTCGCTGCGATCCGTGCCGCGTACGACTTCACGCATATAGGGATTCCGTTCCACGACACGCTCATTGACAAAGTCACGTTTGCGATTGTGCAGCCGCTTACTGCGATCGAGCAGAGCCCGTGTGCTGGCGTCCACCGGGTCATCATAGTTGACATAGCTTAATGGACGCGAGGTAGCCACAGTTGTTGCGGTCGAGCGTGTGTCCGTGTCATTGCTGGACAGTGCCGACAGCGATTGCAGCGACGCAGATACTGAAGCTCCAGGTTTGAGATCACTAAAGGATTTGGAGCTCTGGCGAGCGCTCGCTCCCAATGGCTTAAAGGGCTGTGGTGACTGTGAGCGTGGCTTGATATTGAATCTCTTATGGTTGCGGCGCTTGGTGTCCAGGAAACCAAGCACATCGTCCGCCTCCAAAGAATCACTTCGTTGATTCGACTCAAATTTGGTTTTGCCATCGGGCCACTGACGATTCTCAAAGGCAGCACAAGGCGGCGAATCAGAGCGTGCGTATTCCGGCAACTTCATTTTTAGCTTTTGCTCCTCATCCTCTTCATCCTCACTGTCGGGATGTGCTTCCGCTAGGTACGGTGTGGGCCAAGCGCGATCTTTAAACACCTCCGGCACTGGCTCATCGGCAGCCTTCACCTCGGGCACGTACTTCGGTGGGTCTAGCTTGGGCAAGTGCAGCTTCTTGGGCATGGGCACAATTACCGGCTTGTTGTCCTGTAACTCTATAAATGCAAATGAGCTGCGTCGCGTGGACGCCACCGTTGAGTCCAGCGTCGAGCTAGTGTCATCGCCCAGATCTAATTTCTTAAACATGGGCGGCGTGCCCTCGTGCTTGGTGGACTCTCGCCTGCTGCTGCTGGCCTGGGTGGTGCCACGTCGAACGTAGGGAGGAGGCGGTGGCAGGCTACGCTTGCCGCTGGAGTTTCCATTGGAACTGCCGTTAGTGTTGGCTTTGGAGCTGCCGCTAGAGTTGCTGGTGCTTTGCTGAGAATCGCGACGACGCTGCTCCGCGGCGACTGCCTCAAAGCTCTCATCGCGTTTGATCAGTGCCTGGCGGCGTTCACGTTCGAATTCTTGGATAATGCGCTCCTGCGCCGCCGTCTCATCGTCATCAACACTGGGCAAATTGTTGAGCAGCTGAATGGGATCGCTGGGCACGAGATCGGATGGTTTGGTCACCGGCAAGCGACGTCGCTGCGGCATTGGACTGTTGGGCAGCTTTTCCATGTCCCATTCCAGTGAGCTCTCCTTACTGGCATTTATAGGAAGCTGCTTGCGACGCGGCATAGGCGAGGCGGGCAGCTTTTCCATGTCCCAATCGAGCGAATTCTCCTTGCTGCGCATCTTTGATGGGGTTATAAGCTTCGGTTGCTCATTAAGGCTGCTGTGCGAAGAATTCGCGCTTTTGATTGAATTATTTTGCCCTTCCGCAGACGTAACTGAAGCTGAGCTCGCGACAGGCTGTGGCTCTTCTATTATAATCTCTGGCACTATATCGTCTCCAGACATTGCCTTACTCAAGCCATTGAGTTCGGGCTTTGGTGTGTCTTTCTTCACGTGATCGACTTCATCATCGTCTGGATGCGTTCTGGGAAACTTTGGATATTCTTCAGCGGCCTTCACCGGCACCTCCTCTGACTGCACAGTCTTGGCGTGAAGTTGCTGCAGCAAGTCCTGTACAGAAGGCGGCATGTCCTCTGGGGCCAATTTGGCAAGTTTCTTTTTGAGGCGCTGTGGCGCAACTGGCAAAGTTGGTTCACTGGACGATGAGCTGCTCTTTTGTCGCCGTTGTGGTCGGGCTGGAAAATGTGCGCCATCCACCTCATCGACTCCAACGTTTTCCTTGTTTATAAACCGATTAAGTTCCTCCACCCTGCTTAACGGCACCTCATCTCGCTCCAGCGACTCCAGCTTACCCACAAAATCACGTTCCGCGGAGCTGTCGGCAATCAGGCTAGCCCTTGGAGTTATACCGACCAGTTCGTCATTGGAATCGAACTCTACATTTACGAGCATCTCATCGGAAAAGTTACCAAATAGCTTCTCGATGCTCTGCTCCTCGGAGCTGCCACGCTTGACCACCGTAATTGGCTGTGCGCTGGGACTTTTGCTAATGGTGGTGCACAATGAATCGGCATCAACATCATCATCCACAAGAATGACTGGCGTTTCCTCCATTGCTTCAACCATGCTCTGGAAGACTTCATCCACCTGCTCGACATCCCGTTCCAACTCGATGCTGCTCAGCGCTTCAAGCGCATCTAGGTTTAGTTTTTCAGTCAACGAGATATCTGATTGACGTCGGGAAAGGACTAGGCTAGACTGCGAACCGCGTCGCGAGCTGTTGAGCGACTTATCGCAACCAGTTTTAGGCAGATTTTTAATATCTTCTACTACAGTACGCGACGGAAGTATCTCCGGTTCTATGTTGACAACTTCGATTGTGGACTCCACAGCGACTTCCTCGACCAGTGGACTCTTCGTCTTGGAGCGCTCCAACTCCTTGGCCTCTGTGGCCTTATCTAGCAAATCTAAAATCTCAAAGTCATCCGGCACGGGCGTTGCTGGTTTTAAAGGTTTCACTTCCGTTTTGCGCTCAATTTTATTGACTTTTTCAGCGGCTTTAGCTTGAGCCTTTTGCGCTTGCTTTGCCTGCCGTGCGTTGCTAATCTTGGCCAGCTCCTCCAGCGAATTGTTTGTCTTGGTTGGCTTTTGACTTTTGCTTGGCGAATTCTGCTTCTTGCTGGGCGAATTTTGCTTTTTAATTGGCGACTTGCGCTTTTCGGGTGATTTGCGAGGTGCGAGACCGAAGAACTTGGCAAACTTTGATTCGCGATATTGCACGGGCAGATCGCGAGTCCGATCGGGCGCTGTTTTTGCCTCCACCTCCTTTTGCTGTTCCTCCTTATCTGCATAGAATTTATCCCGCTTCTTTTGCAGGAAATTGGTTGCCTCGTTGCGCCATTCGTTGCGCAAATAGTCCATAGTCTTCTCCAGATCACTCATCGAATCACTGGCAGAGACCAGAGATTCGCGTGATCGATTCAGGCTACTCAAGTTGCTGGTACTGGACTCCATGCGGCGCAGCTTGAAGGCTGCCTGCTCATCGCTATTCTGCGAATTGACCGAACTCATGGACTCAAAGCGTTTCAGAATGTTTTGGACGCCACTTAGACGCTTCGGCTGTAAATCAAAGTCACCTTCGCCCAGTGATTTGGTTTTCAATAGCTTCTTGCTACTGCGACGTGGCAAGCCCAGCTCCAGATCAAGGCCGCTTTCTTCAAGTATGCGTTCAATTTTATCCGAGAGATCGCTAGGCGACTTCTCATCATTGAATAGTTTTTGATATTCAGAGCTGGGTGAACGTGTCTCACCATCGGCCAAAATCTCGTCTAGAATGCGTTCAGCTTCATCCCGAGGCGGTTGCTTCTCCGACTGACACTCGGCAACCGTTCCACTTGCAGCTGCAGCTGCAGCCGCTGCCTTCTTGGCTTTTGTGCCTTTGGGCACAATTTTCTTAATAATTTTGATTTTACCTTTGGGCGTGGCCGCAGCTTTGGCCACGCTTGTGGCACTGGCCGTTTTGACTGGTGTTTTGGCTTGAGCTGTCACCTTAACCGGAGCTTTCTTTTTGGTCAAATCTAGCGCTCCATCCAGCTGATGATCGCGTAAACTAAACGTGTTTAGAGATGCCTGCCTCTTGGGCGGCACGGGTTTTGCCTTGGGCTCCGCCTTGGATTGTCCAGCCTTGGGCTCCTCTGGCTTCTCTGTCTGCGGTATGACTGCCTCAGTTTGTGACTTCTTAAGTCTCTCTGCAACCGTCTCAATTGCGCGTCGCTGTGGCGCAGGACTGCTGGGAAAATACTTGGCTAGGTCAACATCTTTCAGGGTTTTCTGATTTTTATTGGTGTTGCCAGAGCTGCTCTTCTCCTGCTTCTGATTGGGAAAGTATTTTGACAAATCCACGCTAGCCGCATGAACTGTTGGCATGACCATCTGGGATTTAATATGATCCATAGTACCCGCAAAGCTATTGGCACCAATCTCTTTCAGCTTGCTGCTCAACTGAGTGTTGGACAGCGAGTCAGCATCGTCGTCTACATCCATATCCTCATCCTGCTCGCTGCTGTACTGGCGCTGAAGTTTCTTTACTGTGCCCAGAATGTTCTCAATTTGCATTTTGTTATCGTTTGGCAGCGCTGGCTTTCTTTGACGAGGACTTGACTTGGAGCTGGCATTGCTCTTGATGCTACTGGAACGGCTCACATTGGCGCTGCTCTTGCGCTCCAGTTTGGGACTTAGCTGCGACACCTTCTTTAGACTCTCGGGCTTTGGCAACAGTTCCTTGGGACGCTCTTCAAAGTTCGGTTTGCGTGGTTTAAATTCATCCAAATTAAAATCAATGACGGGCTTAGGCTTGGGCTCAACCACCGCTTTTGGCGGACTTACAACCTTTTCATATTTCTCATCAAATTTAGATTTGGGTGGTGCTGCGGCACCTGCAACTGGAGGCGCAGTTGCCACTTTCATAGGATTGGCCATGCCAGCAGCGATTGCCGCATTCTCAGCCAGCCATTTCTCCTTGAGCGTCAGCTTGCGCAAAATATCGCTTTTGACCAAATTTTCCTTGGCCAGCACTTCGAGGTCCTTGTTCATTTTGACCATATTGTTAAGGTGATATAGTTTCTCGCTAATTGCTTCGATCTCGCTGCTAAACTTGCGCGGCGCATTGCGCTCCAGCTGCTCCACTTGGGCACGTGTTGGCGCCGCAATGGGCGTGCTTGGTTGACTATGTGCCGACTCAAAGGAGTTGGTTGACTTAAGCGAACCTCGCTCCACGTTTTCTTTATTCTCTACACTCAATTTGAGTTTCTGTACGCACAAGGGAATTCAGTTATGAAACCAACACCATGATTAGGGACAATGTTTAAAGTAATTGTACGTTTGATATCATCAGAGTATACAACAAAAAAATTAAATACAAAATAATGATAATTATATTAGTTTCCCATAGCCAAATAAAAAACCTAACAAAGACTTACCTCAGTTTCAGTATCCGTGGGCAAGTTGACGGGCAGCGGCTGAAGACGCACTTCCTCGCGGCGCAGCTCACGCGCTTTTTTGAACTCCTCACCCTCGGTATCGTCCTTGCCATCATCTGAAACATAAAATAAAATATATTGTAAGCAATTGTTGTTACGTAGTGTAGTGTAGTCTATGTACCCGCGATGCCTTCGCTGGAATCATAGAAATCATCCGAATCGTCGCTGTCCTCGCAATACTGTTTGCCAATCCAATCCGATGCCAGCTGTAGGGTCTGCGCACCAAATGGCGAATCATCAGCCTCCTCGAACAGCTCCGAATCCGACTCTGTGTCCGACTCATCCGAACTGGACAGCTCCGACTGCGAGTCATTGTTGGATTCAGGCAGGAAATTACGACCAGACCACTCGTGCTCATCAATGACATTGGCCTCATCATCGGACATGGCATCGGCCGAGGCAACGGCTCTCGAGGTTTCCAACAAATCCACTTGATCGCCAGCTGGCTCGATGTCCATAGCTTGCACGGCTTCGGCGGCGGCAGCGGCAGCAGCAGGTTGCTGACCAGCTGGAGAAGCGGGTTGTGCTGCAGCGCTTCTCTGCGGAATTACGATTACATTTGTAAGTATTGAACGTTTGTTTTGTTGACTCAACTTACCCTCGCCTTGCTGACTCGCTGTGGCAACGGCTTTGGCGGCAGTCGAAAGTGTTGCGTGCAGTAGAAACGACCTTGTGGATCATCGCGATCGAAAGCATAGCCACCCAGGCGCAGATTGGTGTGGCAGTGATGGCATTTAAGGCAATTGCGATGCAGCACCAGACCCTCCACGGTGGTCTTCTCCATAAGATACACGGTTTGCTTGCAGAAGCGACACTTCTCGGAGGCGGCCTGCTTCTTGAAGGCCAGCGCCACCTTAGAGCTCTGTGAATGTGGGTGTATAGGGTTAACAATAAGCAACAATTTTGGCTTGTGGTAAGAACAGCGAACAACGGTTAAGATTTGCGTATGTGCGTTTAAATACAGATGAGTGTCATGTATATGTGTATATGCCT
>SCDZ01001051.1:5081-18847 GCA_004143845.1 Drosophila lacertosa | reverse complement strand
GTGTGTTTGTGAGAACGGCCTAAATTAGAAGCACGCTAACTAAACAACAACAAGAGCAACAACAACAACAATACACTAGGAACCTTATACCATAAGGACGCGGCGACTTAGTTAACATAAGCCATAAGCAAATAAATATACAGGATAAACACAAATTACAAAACCCAAGAAAATGATTCAGTTGGAACACAAAACTACTCACAGATTTTGGTATGACAGTGTTGTTGGTGTTGGTGGTGGCATTGCTGCTCGCGTTCTTCTCGTCCGAATTTGTTTCGTCCTTTTTGACAAACTGGCCGGCAATGGATGCGACCTTATTGCGTCCACGCTCGCCCACATCCAGATTGTGACCCTCCTTAAGCTGCTTGTCCAGATTCTTGAGTGTCGTATCGATCTCCTTGAACTTTTCGGCCTCGCGCGAATCCTGGCGCTGCGGCTTAGCCATTTTGTGCTGGCGCGCTTGGAACTGTTCTTTGCTCCACTTGGGCACCTTCTCGCGGCCCTTTGGCCCGTGTATTTCGGTCTTCTTGGACAACTCAATCTTCTTTTCGATTTCGCGCACATTCCAATCGTTCGAATCGATTTTGCCTATGGCACGCATCAGATCTTTGGGTTTTTTATCACTGCCATGGCCAGCGCGTCCGGTCATGCGCTGCTCCATGTTCTTGATGCGATCGCTGAACTGCTCGTCGGCAGTGTTCTTGGCGGTTTGGTGGTTTGTGGTGGTTTGGTGGTGCAGCAGCCATCAAAGTTGTATTCAAGTGTATTATATTTTGTGTGGGTGTCAGATTACGTTAATTGTAGGTCGGGCATTGAAAACGGTTAAGTGGGAAGTGAAGAAATCAAAATTTAAATATAAATTCAAATATATATCGTCGAAGGTACAAATACAATAAAAACAATAAAACCAAAACGCAAACAATTAAATTATATAACTAAGTTTTTAGACTAGTTAGATGGACGAACTTAGCGATAGTTACATTTGAATCTGGCCGATAGCTTCTAACATAACTTCGTATCTTACAGATACAATTATAATTTAACAATTGTTTAGTTAGGACAACATCATATTATCACAAGCGTATTATTAGGAGAAAGCGCTTAACAGCATATTGTATCACATTTTCAGATTTTTTTAGATAATCCAGTAGCTTCACAGAATCTGGAATAGTTCAGCCATAACATGCTGTACCGTTTGGGTGTTTTATTTTGATTGTTTGTTAGCTAAAGCAAAAAGATCTCAAGACACACACATAAGGGGTCTGCAGATCAGTTAGTTTCGTTGGTGTTAGAAGCAAATTGAGGGCAAAGTTTAGAGCCAAGACAAACACAAGGAAGACACAGACGCAGCGTGCAGCAGATTTGCGTCAGCCAACATAGAGAAACCAGCAGGCAGTCAGGCAATTCGAGGTTCGCGAACGAATCCGCATTGCTTACGGGAAACAGAAGTTTGCGTTCAAGCTCCTTGACGCGATCGTTAAACACTGGCGCCTGCTGTCGATACAAAAATATCGAATAGTCCTCAAAGGGTGTACCATCCTCGGCCACTCCCTCGGCAGCACCATCGCCCTCCCGCAGCAATTTGCCCGCCTGCAGCAGCTGCAGACTCTTATAGAAATTCTGCGTCTGATGGAAACGTTGCTGGCGCCGCCTGCTCATGCGATCCAGACGATTTTCCTCGATTTCTTGCAGACGCTGCTGGCGCTCCTCCTGCGCAGCAGAGTGGAGAGTCAAGATTTGACAAATTCACAGTATTCGTGGGCACAAGTGTGTGGGTGTCGAAGGGAGAGTGTGTCATATGTATGTGTTAATGATATAGACATAAAGTGTGCACTAATCTAGATAACTACATAACTAACGACTGGTTGGGATCTGGTTGGATTAGTACGAATCAATATTGAATGTTACGTTTACAAATGGTTGTGTTTTTTATATGTGTGTTTAGCACGCAGTAAACGTTTGACAAATGGCAAAACTTTGGACACTGATCGAACTGACCTCGTTGATGGATTCGTATGCGCTTATGACGTTACTGATTTCATGAAAGAGAGCTGTTTTCAGTATGAGTTTAACCTTGGTTTATCGTATTCAGTTTTTGTTTTTTTTTTTATGACAAGCGATCAACAATATATTACAATCAAGATTTTTTTTATGTATGAGCGTAAATTTTAAGGAAAGTTGTATGAAAGAGAGAAAGAAAAAAAGTTGTTGACACAGTTGAAAAGTGATGGCCTCTTCACATTCGAATCATTTGCCAACTTATCAATAAAATATGTATTTATACATATATGTAAATTATATATAAAAATGAAAAATTCTTGATCAGGCATCACTTTTCAAGCTGCATTTAATGCGCGAGTGAACCAATCCATGATATAGTCGAAACATCTACTCACAATGTTCGCCGTTTTATCAGCCTGGCGACGTTTCTTCGACCGACGCGGCGTATCACTTTGAGCTGCGAATGGAAAAAAGAAAAGTTAGGTATTGCTTTTTAAAAGAGCGAAGTGCAAAGCCAGCTGCCATATTATTACTGGATCATATGATATAAACAGACGAACTAGGTATCATATAAACGATATTTGTATTATAGTCTAATTGAAGTTAGACATATAATAAAAAAATTGTATTTAATTTAGAAAAGCTATTTGAGAATTAACTCTATAACCTGCACATAACACTCATGTAAGAGGTATACAGAAGAAACATATGAATTCTAGCTTTTCAATTGTGACATGTAAAATATAGTAATACTATGATTGACATTCATTTGAAATGAATTCTTTACAAAAAGCTGAACCAGACATTGCGCTACATGAGTATCAGCTTTAAATGTGTTTTATGATATATAATTACAAAAAACTGTGTTGGTTTAAAATTTCATTTAAACAATTTGGGGAGGCCAGCTTGCGTGCACTGGTTGCTCTACTTTTTGGCTTTTTGCTGTATTATGGTTATCTTCAACACACCCTGTTGCACGTTGTTGCTACCCGCGCTGCTTGCCGCAGCGGCACCAGTAGCTGCCACACCGCCGCTGTTCAACAGCTGCTCGTGGCGACGCTGCCGCTTGGCGCGCTCCTCCTCCAGCACAGAGCGTCGCTGCACCGTTGTGGGCACATCGACGGCATCCTGCATGGGTGACTTGGCCTTGGGCTTGGTCTGCAGCAGCTTGGAGAAGTCCGGCGGCGCATGCGTGTGATTGATGCGATACTTCTGGCGCAGATCGCTGAAGTCCATCTTGGGATGCTTGATGTGCGGTATTTCACCACGAAACAGCTCACAGATTTGGTCCATATAGGTTAGCCATACGCGCGACTCAACATCAGTCAGATCGAGCGATTGTTTGGCGCTCATCACGCGATCAAGGTGCAGTTCACGCTCCAGCACCGCAAAGGCCAGCTCATTGCACTCCAGCGGACTCATGTCCTTAGTGGCAGCAAAGTCAATTAGATCGGGACGATAGCTTTGTGAAGATAAGGAACACAAATTAGTACAAGATGAAGATCTTAAGAATGATGTGACTCACCGATTTATCAGCGCACACAGCGCACGACCATTGCGGAACACATCCGATGGCTCCTTGAGGTCAGCTGCGAACTGAAAGGCCGACAGCTGTACGCCGATCCAGCGTAGCAAAGTGGCGCCTTGCGGTAAGCTATCTGTAAAGTAAAAAACATTAACATAAATAATAAGATTATGGTTATCCATTAAGTTGTAACCCACCTCCGCTGCGACGCTTGCGTCGGCCGGGCGTCTCGACATGTGGCAACTGCAGCGCGTGCGTATCCATAAAAGTCTGCTCGAGAATAGCTGGATCATCGGTATCGATGAGATGCTTCACCTGCCAGCTGTTGACCGACTCACGATTGAGGTTCGGATAACGTGTGGCCGGATCTACGGTATAGGCGCTAATATCACGTTGCAACGTATCCGGTGTAGTCTGGTTGAGCAGACGATAGATGCTCTCACGCTGCGCCAGAACGCCCAAAGTGCTGTTCTGCGGATTGGACCACAATTTGATGGCGTACGCTGCGTCCATGCTGGACAGAAAGCCACGAGCACAGCCGGACCCAGTGGGCCAGAAGGGCTCCAGCAGACTGTCGCCCACAAGGCACTGCATTAAGCGGCAGCCCTTGCGCACCAGAACGCGGCAGGACATCTCGGCGGCGAACATCGATGTGAAATCAAACATAGCCACATCCGGCTTGCCATAATGATTCACAGCAAACTCCAGATTGGGCATCTGGTATTGCGTGGAGAACTCGGCAGCCTCGCGTGCGTAGTCGTGCAGTTTCTGTGTGTCTACATTGGCTTGCGCCAGCAGCTCGGCAGGATCGGCCATGTCCTCAATAATGACACCCTTATCGATCAGACTGTGCTTCTTGGCGGTCATCACAAAGTAGTGCGTCTCATCCTTGTAGTAGACAATGTTCTCGAGATCAATGCCCGTTCGGCTGTACAGCTCCTTGAAGAAGGCCTGGTTGAATATAAAGGCAACGCCGCTTATCTCCTCCACCTTGGCCTCCGCCTCGGTCTTCTTATTGATAAAGTTTGCCGTTATGGCAATTGCCAACTTGCCGCGAAACTCCTTGCGTCTGAAGTCCAGCATATTGCGCTTGCCGTCTGCGCCAATCAGCACATCGAACTCATAATGCGAAACCGCATGATCCGCTGGGGTGACCGCAGCATGCCAGCCAGTGCGATCGCCACTCGGCTCGAGGGCATGGTCGAAACTGACGCCCTCGTGAATCTCGACGCCCAGCAGCAGAGCCACCTTAAGCAGCATGCACTGCAGTTGCCTGATCGAGATGTGATCGATGGAGCCTGCACAGAACTTGCCGTAGAACTTCTTGGCGCCCAAATTTCTCAGATCCGTGATGACAAACGGCCACAGATGGAGCACATTGTTGCGCGTTATGCGATCTCGCTTCTCCAGCACCACCACCTTGGCGCCCAGCAGCTGAGCCTCAATGGCCGTGCGCAGGCCACAGGGTCCGGCGCCAATGACCAGGACTCGTGTGCCTGTGCAGGCGTTGCCCTTGCCATAAACGCGATGTGCGGCACGTGCGTCGAATTTCTTCCACAGCGCCGCCGCCTTCCACGAGCGCACCTTGGCCTTGAGCTTCGGGTAGAAATCGTTCAGTGGCGATGGACGCAAGCCCACCGCCTCGCACATGGCCCGATGCAGGGCCAATATCTGCCGCATTGTGGTCGCCACACAGAGCAGATCGAATAGCTCGGCGGCCTCCGCGGCGGCCGCATGTTCCGCCATCAACAGCGCCTGTTGTTGCTGCTGTTGTGCTGTTAGCAGCTGCTGCTGTTGTTGTTGCTGCTGCTGCTGCTGCAGCTGCTGTTGGTGGTGCCGCTGATGCTGGCGGCTCATGCTGCAAATAAAAGGAATGCAAATCTTTATTAGTCAACTATAATTGACATTTAAGTATTCCCGCAAATTCTCGCAAGGCTTGTGCCTTAAGATATTTATATACTTTTTGCATTTGATTTCGCATGCTAATACATTCAGCTGCCCTCACCTCAGCCCACCGTTCTGTCTGTAATCTTATGTTTATTCTGGCTCGCTGTCACAATTTCATTAATTAATGACAAACAAAATAAAAATAATAACGTTTACAAGCGTCTCCTCTGCTTATAAGCTAATGTCAACGACCCAAAAAAAGCTTTTCGCACGGGTTCAGAAAGTTGAGACTGAACAAAAAGTGAGAGTGCGTTTAATCCACTTCCTGTATAAAGCTTTTCTATATGTATATATCAGATTTGGTTGAAGTTTGTTCTATTAGTTAGTTATATATGAAATAATACCTATCGAACCGATGTTCCAAAGGGGTTGCGGTATTGAAACTGTATTGCATAGCAGACTTAAAAACAAACTAAAGTTTACCTTATCTTTGTAATAAATTATAATCGATCCTTTTTTTTTAATATTGCATATTTAAAACATACTCAAAACAGCAGATTCATTCATTAAATTAGTTTTGCAGTTTTAATTTAATGTAGCAATGAATGAATGAATTTAATGTAGCAAAATAACATATATTTCAATGTGTTGCTTAATTAAAGCAGTCGATTATAAGGACTCCAATCAAACACCAACGTTTCACGTCCTTACAATTCTTGAAATTATTCGTTAAGCATAGAAAATCCCTTTTGTGTAATGTCTCAGCTCAGCTGTTGTGGTTGACAAAAACTTGCTTCCTTATAAATGGAACGAGGCAAATCTTGTCGGCATGTCGTGCTTCAATTAATTAAATTAAAAGCAAAAATAAATCAAAATTAAAGAAGCGCATAAAATGGGCAGTCAAGCGACGATTACTCATGCAAATGCAAAGTCTGCTCATCTTTGTGTAGATGCGATTGAATGCGGTATCGGTACAACAAAGGAGTGAAAGGAAAATTGCGTTTCCATTTAAAGGCGAACGCAGCGGTGACAGACAACGAAACCCAATGGGGAAAATAAGCCAGTGAAAAGCTAAAGTTTTTGCGGCACAGACTTGAACCTTAAGCGTGGGCGCTAGACAGGCAACAACCTGACAATGAGTCCAAGGAACAGACTGCTGAGTGGTCCGACAACGTTAAGCATATATATATATATATATATATATAAATATATATGTAGTTTAAGCTTATGAAAATGAACTTCAAAGCGCAGCAAGTTTACAATAAAAATGAAAAGTAAGCCACGAGACGACGCAAAACATGCCCTTTGTTTGCAGGGAATGTGGAATCCAGAGAATCCAAGCTGATGCACAAATGAGAAGGTACGTAAAAACATATATATATATACATATATATATATATATATATATATACAAGAACATTAACAACAAAGGAGACGAAGCCGCAGGCATTTGCCACTGGGTGCTGCAAGGTGCCCCATTTTGTGAACTAAATGAGCCAGAAAATAATCGTATTGTTAGATATGTGTATATATAAATATATATATATTTACTGGACTGCCCTGAATGCGAGTTTATTGCACTGGTCTGAACTTCCACTGCACTTGTGTAGGTTTCCCGATGTGCTGTAAAATGTACACTAAAATCAGGGATATCTTTGCGAAATACATTGAGAAAAACTATTCAAAAGGGCAGCAGAGTCAATCAGAGTGTCAATCAATATGTGGCAACGGCAGATGAAGCATCTCCAGGGGGCGTACGCTCGCGCAGCTCCCCAGATGACGGTGAAGGCGATAGCACGAATGCCGGCAAAATAGGCGGCGATCCGTCCAACTGCTCCAGCTTAATCATCAACTGAGATGGCCGCGGCAGAGCTTCCTCGTCTGTGCAGTCCAGTGATAACATTTCATCCACATATTTATCGATATCTTGGCGCAACTGATCAATGGTTAGCTGAACAATCGAGTATTCATAGTTACGGCAACTAAAGAATCCATGATGCACACCAGCAGTAAGAACATCCTCAACAACGGGCTGAATGCGCTTGCGTGCCACTTTATATATACTTGCCACGCGATGGGATATCTCTTCAATGGTGGCCGGGCGACCAAGGACCTGAAGTACCTCTAATACTAAAGCTCCGTTCTGTTTGCCCAAGTTTGATGGATTCATTGCGAATTCGTATTTTTTAGGTTTAACTATGAAATATGTACAAGAAATTTACATTCGACGATGCTTTCGCTAGCGATCAAAAAGAAATCGAAATGTTTTTATAAAATTAATTGTGTGTTCTCGCTAGTTGTAAAAGTTATAACATTCTGAACTATTAAAACAAACATAACTAAATCAACAAACAACAAGTTTGACAAGACAAGCAAAAACTGTACAATTATTCTTGAGCTTTCTACAAAAGTACAGAACTTCAACATTTTGTAAGTACATCAAGACAAATGCGCAATGGCAAACAAGTAAAAAGGAATTTCTTTTATTCATTTATCAAAAGCAAACACACTTAGAAAGGGTCGTCTTTCGTGGTACCAACAAAAATTCTATTATTCCATTACTTGGCTCATAAAGAAATGTCGAATAAGTCGATTAACCCTACCATAGACAAATTGAGCTAAGGACATCCTTTATTTAACAACGTCCGTATAATTTCCAATTTCTGTCCTCTCATCGTCTATTAAAGCTGCACATTGGGTACAAATTCGATTGGCGCCACGAAAGCCATAAAAAGCACACGCACAGTGCTCAGAATCAAGCGTCCATGGCAAAGTACGTCAAGGAAAAACAAGCAATAAAGTCATATGTTAAACAACACGATACTAAAATACTCTTTAGGAACTTATATATTACATATTAATATATTAATTGGACATCTATCTCTAATATAATATTAAAACCCAGTCAAATTTATTATTTTTCTGTAAAAAATAACTTTAAGTCATAGGTCAAGATTTACTTCAAAGTCAGCGATATATTTATCTTATGGTTTCGATTCTAGATTCTGAAGAGTCCAAATCGAAATTAATAAAAAATTATTTATTTGTGTCGATTATGAGTATGTTAAGTAGATGATCTTGGATATACAATACTCAGAGACATGATTAAGCTTTTGTTCGATTCGAAATACCCGCTCTATCTAGTATATACATATATTATATTATAGAACCACCTACAGGGTTGGGGTTGGCGACGTGCTGACGCTTGTCGTCCTGCCTCTTTCTCTCCTTCTGCTCGTGTTGGCCTCTTTCCCTTTCTGTTTGTTGAGTTGCCCCAGTAAAGACGGCGTGTGACACATTGGGCACAGAATATTATGTCACTGTGGGGCGAACTTTGAGCTGGGTGGCTCAACATGGACAAAATGGAAATTAAAGTCGAAAGCAACGGGAAAGTTAAATGTTTATCGATTTTGTTCATCTGTTCAGCCGGCGTAATTTTTTGTTTGTTGAGGCAGGAAGAAAGTGGAATTGACAAACATGCGGGGGTCGCTAAAATAAAGTTATCCATAGAAATACGAGGGATGCTCGTCGAGTTTTTTTTATACTAAATGAATCATGAGTCATCTAGCAGGAATAATTGTAAATTTTTTAAAGGGTTGTATCTTTTCCGCGTACACACGTCATAGAAATCAAGCAAATGATATAAAATAATATTCAAGCGATTTTAAATATCTGAAGTGTTTCACATGGCTGCCGGACAAGATCAAGGTTCTGTTCATTACACGAGCCATTTCTCTAGAGAGTAGCTGCAAATTTCGATTAACGCAGAGAAACCAAATTGGCCAATAGCCAACCAATTTCATAATTATTAAAAATACAAATGCTGTGCGCAACATTAATTTTTTATATTGTTGCTATTTAACTCTTGTTTTGTTAATTTTTCAAATTGTCCGTTTACCTGTGTGAATTTCGTGTTGTTTTGATGTCGTGTTTGTTTGTTTTTGGTGACGTTTGTCAAATTTCTTATGTCGTTGGTTCAACTTTTCACAATTTATTTTGCACAATATTTTTGTATACAAATTTTTTTCGCCCGTTGCGCATTCAAAAGCCGACCGTTAATTAATGAAACATCTCTGGCGCTGACGAGCATGTTTTAAGCATTTCGGAATAAAAGAGCGTATTCATATTGATACAGATAAAGATATTCACACAATGAATCTATACAAACTTCCGAGCGGGTAAACAAAAGCAATGGGAGAATGCAACAACAAGGTAAAATAATGACATATAAGGCGAAAAGTGAACTCTAATTATAGGTTTATAGATATTGTATCTACGAAACAAAAAACAACGCGTAATACAAATGTTTTCATAATCAACACACTCACACAAACACCAACAGATAACGTGATTTATGAACGAACAACAAAACGCCGATAAGAAAGTGACAAAATAAAGTTGCGCTCGAGACACTTTCTAACATTGTCAAAAATATAACATTTTCAAATGCACTTTGTTATTTGAGTCACGTTATTAACATATTTTTCGTTTTGGTTATTTTAAAAAGTAAGAATTTCCGATTGAAATATCTGAGAAATACGTGAAGAGTTTAATGCAGTAGCTTATCGAATGTGACCATATTGCGAATGCGAGTGGAAAATGGAAAATAATACACCTAATAACAAGAAAGAGTCTGTTATAAATTTACTGATTTTATTCTCTACGTTATTGTGCGATTAATAGAAATAAAAACAATATTGAAGCCTAATGAATAGAAATAAAGAGCTGAGTTAAGAATAGAAATAAAGAGCTGCAAAAAAACAAAAAGAGGGCTTTAAATCCATTTTTAATATATAAAATGGAAATTAGAGTTGGATCATAAGTATATCACCCAAAATCCTCTACAGAGTTTTAGCTGGATGAGAATATTGTAACTGATTACAGAAACTGCACAACACCAAGGTTTAAAACTAACAGTTGTAATAAAAAATCAACTGTAAAAATCGTTTGTTTATTTTCAATTCTGAGTAAAGTTCTTGCCTAGTCTCAAGAAGAATGTGACCAAGCATTTGAATGCTTGATTGATTTGTTAGTATGTTGGCGTTTGAGAGCGCCAAATGTTTTCTAATTTTGGCAGCCAATTGCGCCAATTGGGCGTCGACGCGTCGCCGCAAATACGTTCATGCAACAAATTGATTTATGACAACAAAAAACAAAACCTGACCAGCTTCGAGATACAATGCGGAAACACCGCAGTGGCCGGGGGTATGTCAATATATATAAATATACTTGTACATATATCTATATATACATTCGGGGTATTCACGATAGCAGAAAGTATGAAAAATGATGTCGTGACAGCACTTTTCACGTAGGATTTAAATCGTACTTATAATCAAGATGACAGGCAAAAAAAATAAGAGAATAAATTTTAATGTAAACAAATTTTGATTTGATGTAACTCGTCGCCTATTTTGGTGGCGAGCCAACTTTTCGCCCATTGTTATAAATTTTTTGATGTATCTCATTTGACAGCAAAAGACGTTAACAGATAAATCACATATAATTAGGAAAACAAAATCAAAAGCATTGTTTTTGTTGCCCCCAAATAGTTTTGATTTGAACACGCGCACAAAAGGCATTTATATTTTAAATATTGGACAATAACTTTTACAAAACTTTGAAATTGCGGCGCAAACTTTTCCCAAACAAAATGTTACTAAATAAACTTTAAACCGCCGATGCAAATTTTGAACTAGTTGCTGCAAAGTACATCAGTAAAGTCAAGCAAAATGCACAACGGTTTATGCTTTAAAAGTTTATTTTCAAAATTTGCTATTTTAAGACACTAGAAGAATTGGGTCAGCAAACGCTGCCTCTAGCTAAACATTTGGTAGCTCGAACATAAGTGAGAAAAAGACTGAGAGAGTATCTGTTGACGACTCGACTAAATATATATAAATATACAACGTTTATATATTTAAATTAAAATGGCATTTTAATTGGTTTTAAGTGTATTGGGGTAGTATAAAAATCGAATTAAATGCAAAATCAATTTACTGCGCTGCTCGCCGCAAAATGACATCATAAGCGAGCCTCTGGCTCAACCCTTCAATTTGCAGCATCCTTGCCGAGTGTCGGCTTACCTCCCGTCACATTTTTCTATACATACTATCCTTAGGAAATTGCTGACATCATTTGCACAGCAGTAGACGCTGGGCGCTCTATGAAAGTTTCCCGTTTCGATTTCCGGTGCAGGGATACAAGTGGTGATCACCTACATTTAAATAAAATGCATGCCGCCCGCACAACGCCATTTGGTAGATGTAGGTGGGATAGAGGGCGCACCCGGCTGCTCCATTTACAGCTCGGATTTGGGCCATACAGTGTTGCCTTTTCATACCAATCTACATAAATTACGGACTAATGCTGCAAAATTGCTTCGCATACGGAATATGGGCGTGGGCAAAAAGTAGCTATACTTACATTTCTCAGTCGAAGACGATGTCTTGTCGATCTGTCATAAGTATAAGCAGCATTAACTGTAAGAGATACAAAGTGTTTGTAAATAAGTTAGCAAGTTTATATAATGATTATTGTTACTAATTTTAAGTGACATTTCAATGTGAAGGTCAATCAAAGATATATGCTATTGTTCAATGTGGCATGTGGCAAAAAATGAATTGTTTAAGTTTTTTATTTGGTTTTTCATTCATTCATTCATTTCAGGTTTTGGAGCGTTGCGTGGGTTGCGAGACAAAGAATAATGCAAAACATGTATTCAAGAAACTATGTACATGAAAAATAATTGTTTATGTGGGCTGTTGATTGAGAGGTTCGTTGTTGATATCAACTACAACAGCTAATCGGCTAATGTAAAGTCCATAGGAAAAATGTTTGAAATTTATACGAACATATGGCAATGCACAGTTAATTGCTGGAGAAACCAGATGGTGCGAATGATATTCACAATGAGACATTCGAGTATGTGATATTAACGTCAAATCTCACATTCTGCGAGGTTGAATTTAATTAGAGCAAAAACCTTAATACGCATCTTCACCTGCAGCACCTGCCTGCCCCATTGTAATTACCAACATTTTTTTTCGCAATATATAAAACATAAAAAAAAGCTCAGACGCAAATATGCAATATGCATTAAGCATAAAGTGCACACAGTGCCAGCAAAAACAACAACAACACCATAAAGCTTATAGTTTTTGTTTGAGCCGCTGCCGGCACGAAAATGGCATTAAAGTCAGCTAAGACGACGCTCAGACGAGAGGCGATGGCCAAGACTAGACAACAGCTATCGACAGCAACAGGGGAAAAAACAACAACAACATCTACAACCACTGGCGTTCAAAAAGGTGCATAACGTAGCAACTTGGCCAGTAAAATAACTCGAGCCTAGGCGCAAAATCACGTGGCCAACATCAACAGCAAGACAATGAAAACTACCGTAACCTACAAATCGGTGGACAATAACTGTCATTTAAATACACTTATAGTAATGTTATAAATATAATTTAAGATATATATTATCGTTATAACTTATGCATATAATTTTTTTTGGTATAAATTTTATATTTATTGTATTGACTGGATAATTTTGTGATTCTACTTTTCTTATTATATCTATAGTTTCCTAAACGTTGACAAACGACTGACAAATCCACACATAATCTTAGCATAGGGTATACAATAATAATAACAATGGAAATAACATGAACAGCATTGCGGCGTTTTTTTTGTCTTAGCCATTTTTGGCAGTTTTGGCTGCCGTTGCCAATGAATGAAATTAAATGTTTGCCCCTTTGGGGTAGACAACGAGCACAACAACAACAAAAATTGGTTAGGACCATGCAAAGCAAAGCCGGGCTAAGCTTTTTGGGCAACAGCGTCAACAGTAACAGCAGCAACTCGTTTGTTGCCGCTTGCTGTAAGCGTCAAGTTGCCAAAGTTGGCCAAGTGTGCAATGGCAAGTGTTCAGTTATTTTTATAGCCGCTGCAGCAACAACAGCTACAACGACAAGTGCAGGGAGTGAAATATGATGGCGAGCTGCGTGCGCCGCCGGTGGAATAAGAGACGAACGGGGCGGGAGGGAAGGTGCGACGCCTTAAGGAAAACTTGAAGCTGCCGAGTAACTGCCTCCCATTGTTGGCCGGGACGATGTCGATGTCGAAGTCGAAGTCGACGTCGGCGCTTTCACTTGCACCGGCGACTTTTCCACTATATTGAAACTTGTTTGCTTTGCTCTTTGAGTTCACTCCTTACTTGTTGTTATTACTTGCAGCTGTTGCTGCTGATGCCGTTGCTGTTGTTGTTTTTTATTTTGGCCTAATAAACAGCAACGGTCAGCGGCGACAAATTGAATTCTATGCATTAAACGGGTACTGACCTGGCCACACC